>JAJOZX010001151.1:0-240000 GCA_023014485.1 Bathynomus jamesi | reverse complement strand
TTATTATTAGTAGTAGTAGTATTGTTAGTTATTATTATTGTTATTATTACTTGAATCTTAGTTATTATTATTAACACAAATAATCTGCTTTATGCCTCCTACGAAACTAAGAAACAATGCATAAAAATCATATGAAACAAAAATTTAACTATTTTAACCAAAGAAAAACAAAACCTAATTTTAATTCTTTGGTGAGGGAATTAATTTACATATGTTAAATTCTAACTCCTCCCCCGTCCTGAATCTTAAAAATATTAGCCCCCGCGTCTGCCCTGTACCAAGGGTACAAGCCATATTTTAATTGAAACTTGCATTCTCTCGTGTATGTTCTTAATCGTAGATTTGGTAGTATGTTTGCAAATGGTACGAGAGGGCGGGGGGTGCTAGTGCTAGTGCCAGTGCCAAGTGAGGGGGGGGGGAGGAGAAAAGAGGGGGAAAAGAAAAAGCCAACCTTTAATTTCTCAGAGGTTGAGGGTTGATAAGTTAAGCGTAGTAAGATAAAGGTGTAACAGTTGTGTAAACATACTCCATACCCTGATAAGTGTCATTACACAAAATTAAATATGATGTAATAAATTCCTTCCCCCGTTAAAATGTTTTAATCATCAGTATAATATATATATATATATATATATATATATATATATATATATATTATATATATATATATAATATATATATATATATATAGGGTCGGGCAAAAAAAACTATTACCCAACTTTTGAAAAAATATTGTGGCTAACCATCTATATTGATCTTACTGCTAAAGCCGTATGTTGTACTCATACTTTTACTCTTTCAAACGCTGGCTTTGAATCTAGATTCAACGTCCCAGGAGTAGAGGTACAGGCTCACAACTGGAGGGAGGTATCAGAATATGGTGCTCAATTGAAAGGTGGTCAAAATCAGCAACTGATACTTTCAGATGACAGTCAGTTTCTCTATAAATAATTAATTTATTTCCTTTTTCATTTCAGACCATCATTCTGGAATAGTTGAATACGATATAACATAATGAAATACTCTTTGGAAGATGAAGCATTGATATTGAACCTGAGTAAGGAGAAACACTGGGGTGCAAAACGAATGAAGAAAGAGTTTCCAAATAAACGATGGACGATACCTGGACTTCAATATCTCGTAAAGAAAATCGATATCACAGGGTCGACCAAACGAAAGGAAGGTAGTGGAAGGTAGTGGAAGGCTAAAAACATCACGTACTGAGGAAAATGTTGACAGCCATGATATGCAGTCAAAAAGAACGGCCCAACACCCACAAGTCCGTTAGAGAAATTTCAAAAACTACTGGTATTTCTCGCTCTAGTGTTCGTCGTATAGTAAAAGATGATCTGAGTCTTAAATGTTTTAAAAGAGTCGAAGTTCATAAGCTCTCTGCATCAAATAAACAAGCAAGAGTTGAAAAATGTCGTGCTCTGTTTGATCGATTCCCAGACAGAAAAGTGTCGAAAAAATGGTTCAGCGACAGAAGACTTTTACGATTGATTCAATAATAAACACACAAAATGACCGAGTTTATGGAAAACAGGACAAAAAATCTATCAGTCTAGAACGACCGCATTTTTCTCAAAAAGTCATGGTTTCCATCTTTATTTTAAAATTAGGGAAGTCAGAGATTGTTTTTGTTGATCAAAATGCCAAAATCACTGCTGCTTATTACCAAGAAAAAAATCCTTGATGCGGTTCTGCCGTCGATAAGGAAGACGTCAAGGTTGCAAGCGTGCATTGATAATGGAGGAGGCACATTCCGCATAATCTTGGACTCAATTAGGTAACTCTACAGAAACAAAGTTTTTCTACCCGCGTCTGTATAACAGCGGATTGCAAAATAATGGTTACAGTTATCAAAAATCCAACTTCACCACGAGATAGACCATGAAATTCTATACAGGACACATATATTGATTGTACAAATAATATTTGAAAAAGGTAAAATTATATTGTTTAAAATCAGGTTAATAGTTTTTTGGCCCACCCTGTATATATATATATATATATATATATATATATATATATATACATATATATATACATACACACAGGGTGTTTCAGGAGGAAAGGTCAATACTTCGGGAGGTGATAGTATCGGTCATTGTGAGAAAAAAAGTTCATATGAACATGTATCTAATTCTGAATGGTTACAGAGATAGAGCTGTTTGAATCTACAAATACAAAAGCATTGTTAATGGTAATCAAGAGAGAGAAACCAATTACTATTTCTAACATTTAATGTTTAAACAGTGGCATTTTGAATGGTATCAGATACAAAAATGACAAATTTGTTACAGTTTACAATACGTTTTCGAAAATTCCACCGTCAACCTCAATGCACTTTGCAACTCGTGTGCGAAGATCGGGTGTTGTTCGTCTGAGTTGATCTTGACGTTCCTTTATGCGGGCAGCAGCATCCAAAATGCGCGCGAGCAATTCGTCTCGTGTATCCACCTTTCTTTTGTAAACTTGACTTTTCATCCACCCCCACAAACAATAATCTAACGGAGAGAGGTCTGGAGACCTTGGTGGTCATTGAATGGGACCACCGCAGCCGATCCATCGACCAGGGAAAGTTTGATTTAGGTATTGCATCACCAGACGGGTAGAATGTGGTGGAGCTCCGTCATGCTGAAAGTACGTATCAGCGCGTGTAGCCAAAGGAACATCCTCCAATAGTCCTGGTAATTCATTTTGCAGAAATTCTAGGTAACTTTGTCCTGTAAGACGATTCTCTAAAGTAACAGGGCCAATCAGCTGATCATCGGTGATACCGCACCACACATTGGCAGAGAAGCGATGTTGAAAATTTGTTTCCACAGTGGCATTTGGATTTTCGTCTGACCACCGATGAGAGTTACGAGTGTTGTTGATACCGTCACGGGTGAAAGTAGCTTCATCGATGAATAGTATTAATCGAAGCAATCGGCGATTAGCATTTACGAAATGACAAAATTCCAGTCGCATGGCAGTGTCTCCTGGTTGAAGGTGCTGTATACGCTGTACATGATATGGATGCAAGCCTTCCTCACCTAATGTTTACCATACTCTTGTGTGTGGTACACCGAGACGTGTAGAAATTCTTCGTGAGCTAGTCGTAGGATTACGCTCTACCAACTGAAGAATGTTTTCCACTTCATCCACATCTTGTTGACCTTCACGTTCAGATGAAACATGAGCGCTGGGAAGTGTACCAATCTCACGCTATGTGTTGAAAACCCTGATAAACACACTTCGATCCGGAATTCTGCGGTTCGGAAACCGTCGACGGTATTCTGCAACAACAACTGTTGCACTTCCATCGCAAAAACCGAAGACATACACCATATCTGCATATTCGGCATGTGTGAAGGTGTGTGGCATTCTTAACACTGCTTCAAACACCAAACAATGTCACTCACAACAGTCAGCTGCCGATTGGCTTATGTTACATGCTTACATTACAGCTTACATGGTTCAAGGTTATAGGGGAGGGAAGGGGAGGAAGAGCTGCGCGCGCATCAGATTCAAACAGCTGTCTCCGTAACCATTCAGAATTAGACACATGTTCATGTGAACTTTTTTTCTCAGAATGACCGATACTATCACCTCCCGAAGTATTGACCTTTCCTCCTGAAACACCCTGTATATATAAAATTGTAGAAAAAAGTGTTCTTAGGGAACCGACATTTAAGAATAAAAAGCGGTCTAGGTACACACCTTATAAGTGATGTTCCTTTTGGCTTTAAAGTTAATTCTATTAAAACCCTTATTGACCGCGCATTCAAGGTCTGTTCTGATTATTTTTCTTTTTATTCCGAGATGTTTTTAAAATAATAATTATTTTAGCTCCAATTTTTATCAAAAGGCCTTGATTATGAAACATATTCGAAATTATTTAAATCATCATTTTAAACCCAAACTTCCCGTTCCCAGTGTGCCATTTTATGGCTACTTCAGCCAAAGAATTGAAAAAGATTTGAAACGCTTGGTCTCCCAGTTTTATCCAAATTGTTTTTAAATTTATTTTTATCAATATTTTTAGTATTAGCTCCTTTTTTAAAATTAAGGAAAAGTTGCCCGATGCCCTCGTCTCCAACCAAGTTTATTCTTTTAAATGTGGTTGTAACGCCACATATATTGGCAGCTCAGTCCGCCACCTTAAGGTACGAGTCGATGAGCATCGTGGCATCAGTAGTCGTACTTCTCTACCACTGAGTAAACCAGCCAAATCCTCAATCCGTGAACATTGCAAAAGTGATAACCATCCATTTCATAACTTCTCAGTTTTAACCACCCTGTAAAATGAAAGAGACTTCAGAATTATGGAGTCGTTATATATACTGTATATATATAGACACAAACCAAAGTTAAATGACTATAATTTGCGTATAAATTAAACACTGCAAGTTAATGTTTTATGTATTTATACAAACATATTGTAATTTACTTCAGTTTTCGTTTGATTTTATGTAATTATTAAACTTAATTGACCTTGAGGACACTGCCGTCATTGTTTTTTTCCTTGTTCTTGTATTATTGAAAGTATTTTATAACTAAGTTAATTATGTACAGTTGCACTCATTATTCTTAGAACACTCTTGAGAACAGATAGCGACACCTGGCGTATATTTGTTGTGTGTACGACAAACAATTGTAACATTTTATGAATTAATCTGGGGTTTAGCGCTGATTGGTTGGTTGACTCATTGCCAAATGTCTTTAGAACATAATTATTTTCATTCATCACTCTCTGGTTTACATATTACTAAGGAAACATAAATGAATAATTAAATATAAATTCAAGAAGGGGATATATATTAACAATGAAGTGAATAAAAAATGGTCTTGTAAAAACTAAAAAAACTTCGGACGTGATGACGGTGTTCATGGTATTGGCAAGCCTGTCATCCTGAACGAATTGAAGTTTCACTGTATAAAAACACTTAAAACAGAGCCATTGATAGGCATTATTGCGTCCTGAGCAAATTCCAAATTGATTCATTTATTTATTTACATTTAATATTGAACATAGATTGAGATATTATTTTGTTATAACAAAGACAGAGCAAACACCTGATATATATAAATACCAGAGCTGGGCACCGCAAACTCAAAATCACTTCCGCAATCGCAAATCCGCAAACTCAAACCTTACCTTCCGCAACCGCAAATCCGCAAACTGCTTGCCATTTTTGGTGCCGCAAACGCAAATCCGCAAACGCAAACCATATTTCCAATTTTTACAGTGCTGGGCACTTCCGCAAACACTTCCGCAAACCGCAAATTCCGCAATCGCAATTTTAACTATAAAAAGTATCCAAAACATTAAAGAGGTATAAAAAGTTTTTATATCTTTTTAATGTTTAATGTTTTAGCCTTGTTTTTATTAAAAACAAGGCTAAATAATTTATTACAATAAATCACTATTGTAGAAGAAATAAAAATACTACATATATTGATATATTATATTGAACAAAAACACCTCCTGCAAGTAAATAGTAAATAAATTAAATAATAAATTTAATCATTTGAATTTCATAAATTTTGAGACTTAGACACGTTAGAGAAGACTGTACTGTAACTGTAGTAACTGTACACACATTACATTACACAAGTTAAATTAAGTTAACACTGTGACTGTACACAACTTGAACTCACTGTACAACTCAACCCCTCTAGCCTCTACAAGTGTACGCCTCTGGCTTTGTCAACAAGTTCAGTCGTCCTCCTCCAGTAACTGAGCCAAATCCAGTTTTAATAAGTCCATGTTCCCCTTCATGAACACGAGACGTTCGAAGTTGTCAGAGGTCAGGCTGGCCCTTTTGGGCTTCATTATATCTGACCCCTGGGAGAACAGTCTCTCCACGGCCGCAGAGCTGGGGATGGCCGTGTTATACTGAGGAAAACATGAACCCAGGCGTTGCGGTGAAGTTTGGGGAACATGCTCTGCTCCAGCTCCTTGTTCTTCTCCTTGTCAGAGGACCAACTGTCCAACTCTTTCGCCAACTTGTTGGAGAGGCGATTGGAGTTGCTGTTGCTGGTCTCCCTCTCCAGTGACAGCAGCGTCACAGCACTAGCGGGCTTGGCCAGTGGCCACGTGGGAAATTTGCGGAAAGATTTGCGTTTGCGGTCTTAGTTCCGCAACGCAAATTCACTAATTTGCGATGACTTTGCCGCAAACGCAAATCCGCAAACGAAAAACATACTTCCGCAATTGCGGAATTTGCGGTTTGCGGAAGTGTTTGCGGAAGTGCCCAGCTCTGATAAATACACATACAGGCGATTTATGAATGAAAAAAATAATGTTTTGATTCATATTAAATTTTAATAACATTATAACATTACCAGATTGATGGGTATCTGTAGGTTTCATACGTCACTGCTTAGAATATCTTTCAATTCGCAAATGGACGACAGCTGAATGGATACTACTGGTATGGCATTGTTATATCCGGAACAAATGCTATTTCTAGAGCAGCAACACTGATACGGTAATAAACAGTAACTGAGAGAAATATTTAGAAACGAAGAATATTTTTGATTGAGGCAGCATCATAAATGCATATAATTGTTTTGTATTAATAAGTTCCATGTTACAACTTAAGTGTTGAACCACTGCACTGTGACTCTTGGCGGTCTCTCACCTCAAAGGAGAGAATTACAGAAAATAAAACTATTACAGTGATTCATATCAATAAACATAGAGCCATCTAAACGATGATATTTGACAATTCTGCAAAGGTGTTACACATTCATAATTACCATTGTATTTGAGAGAGACATGAACACAATAAATTTAATATCTTGTCCAGCCACCGTTGTTGTCTATGACTTCCTGCAGTCGATGTGGTACAGAAGCATATTTAATACGCAGCCATGCTACCTAAAAAAGAAGCCATTCACTTATTGCTGAAGAGGCAAAGAAAGTGCTGGTGCCTTTTGCGACACGTTATCGTTGTGAGGCAGGCTTTTCAGCAATGATGGTCATAAAGAATAAACCGCGAAATCGGCTGCACATTAAAGGCGATCTACGCTGCGCCTTGAGCGAAACTGAACCCAGAATTCAGACGTTACTTCAGCAGAAACAGTTGCATACCTCGCACTAGACGAGTAGTTTGGTGGTGACGCGTTTTGCTTGCTTCCTATGTAATGTTGTAGCCATTCTTTGACCAATATAATATGTATTTACCTTATACATAAGGCACTGTATATATAGAAATATACGAGTATTATGTTTATAAAACTTGAATAATTATTCTCATGCTCATTAATTTTTAAGATTCGGGGCGGGGGAGGAGTTAGAACTTAACACGTGTAAATTAATTCCTTGAACAAAGAATTAAAATTAGGTTTTGTTTTTGTTTGGTTAAAATAGTAAAATTTTTGTTTCATACGATTTTTATGCATTGTTTCCTAATTAGTTTCGTAGGAGACATAAGGCAGATTACTTGTATCAGTAATAATAATAATAACAACTAAGATTCAAGTAATAATAACAATAATAATAATAAGTAACAATACTACTACTACTACTAATAATAATAGCAGCTAGAGAGGTTCGCTTCACATCACATATTTTCCAAAATAAAGTGTTTGACCTGCCGCTGTGACCTTTAACTTTGACCTTCAATTTTTTAGTTGATCGAGTCAGAAACTTCAAATAACCACTGCAATTTTCTCAATGATTAACCAATAACGGAGTTAGTTCTTCGTACTTGAAATATATTGAACAATTAAAACTTTGACCAACACCAGTCACTTTGAGTTCTGCCGTACAGTGATCGAAATCATTGTTTTCTTCCTTGGTTGTGGCTCAAACTAACTGACAAGTTTGGTTGAAATCGACCCATGCGTTGATACACCCACAACCCCCTTCCCCCTATACACACACACACACACACACACACTCACACACACCACACATTTTATTCATCCCTTCCTCTTTGCTTATTATCTCTCTTGGGTATATGAGGCAGTGTGATAAGTAAACCAAAAAAATATGTACAAAGCTTTACATGAAACCCATTCACACTTTAGTGTCAGAATTAAAGTAACGAGAATGCATTGTGAAGTGCCATTATTTGCCACCGCAAAAAAATTTGTAGCACATTTCGATCCTTTATATATGCTGAAGAACAGAAAACTAAACACAATCAACTTGCGAAGGAGCCAAAACGCATTTTGTTTCTCAATTCCTTTCTAGTTTTAAACGAAAAGCAACGGATGGGAAAGATTTCTAATTTTAAATAATTTTAAATAATTTTGCTCCTTAGCCTAACACATCAAATAGCTTCGTACTGTAGTTGATGCCGGAAGTTAAGTGCCGTAAACTGTTTAAACGATGAATTTTGAAATCAGTGAGTAATTTCCCTGTCTGAAATTTAGAATTTGAACGTAGAATAAGCTAGCCACACACGTAGGTGACTGGCGTGATGATTATCGTTTGTGGACTAGCATGTTCCTAGCGTCATAGTCAAAACCCCCCACACGCTGAAGATTGTCGTTAATGCTTGGGCCGAGGACAGACATCAAGGCACCAGTCGTCTGCGTGTGTGGAGGCATGAGAGGAGAGTTCTCAGTTACCCTCCTGGGCTGAAGCTGGACGCTCGTGCTCATCATCAGTTACATGCTATACCATGGCTTTAAGTAAAAGACAAATGAGTGCGGTATTGACAGTGCTCTTATATGATGACAATGAAGAAGAAAGTTGTAATAAAAAACGTCGAGTATGGACAAAACCATGGCTACTTAAAAGAGACCAACTGTCTCACATGGTGTTACTGGATGAACTGAGACAAAATAATCCTGATGATTTTAAAAACTACTTAAGGATGACTGATGATTCATTCAGACATTTGTTAAACCTAGTTTCCCCAATGATAAAAAAGAAAGATACAGTAATGAGGAAATCCATATCGGCAGAGGAGAGGCTAGTTGCAACACTGAGGTTCCTAGCAACAGGACGGTCACTAAAAGATCTGAAGTTTTCAACAGGTATCTCCCCACAAACTCTTGGAGTCATAATCTCGGAGACATGCCAGGCAATTTACGATGCTTTAAAAATCGACTTTATGAATGTAAGTAAATTACGGTACAGTCTTTGTATCATGTTTTTATTAGAAAACCAGTGAAAGAAAAAATTCATGTCAAACTATTGTAATATATATAATAATATATATATGTAATAATAATAATAATATATAATATATACAAGGTGTCCCATAAGTCCGGCATCATAGGAGAAATTCATATTTTTCTATTTCTACAAACCATAATTCATATTTTTCTTATGCTCGGGATGCCAATTTCCCGTCCACCATTCTGTTCAGTGACGAGGCTGTTTTTTATGGAAATGGTGAGGTAAATCGACAGAACACCCGCTACTGGTCTCAAAACAACCCTCACTGGTATACCTCTTCAAAGGAACAAGGTGCATCTCGGGTGATGGTATGGTGTGGCATTGGGAAGGATCGCATCATAGGCCCCCTCTTTTTCGATGAACATGTCACTGGAGGCACCTACCTACGTATGCTCAAAGAAGAAGCATTTCCCAGTGTCTTGAACGAAGAAGGAAATTTCCCAACATGGTTCCAGCAAGACGGCGCTCCTGCACATTACAGCACCCAAGTAAGGGAATACCTGTACCAACAATTCCCTGGTCATTGGATAGGACGTCGAAGGCCTGTGGAATGGCCAGCTAGAAGCCCGGATCTCACGCCACTAGATTCTTTATTTCTGGGGCCACTTGAAAGCGCTGGTATACGCAGAGAAAATTAGGAGCGTTGAACATTTGCGGCAGCGCATTATTGGGGCATGTAACACCATTACTTCTGACATCATTCACCGTGTGCTTGCTGACTGGGTATCACGTCTGAATTTGTGTATTGAAAACAATGGTGGACATATTGAGCACGTTCTGTAAATAAAAGCTTTTGTTTTGCCTTTTTTTATTATTTTTCCTATGATGCCGGACTTATGGGACACCCTATATATCTAATATATGTAATTATGGAAGTAAAAAAAACATTTGAGATAATTATGTAATCCACTCATTTAAACATTGACCTTATAACATTATTATGATCACAGAGAAAAATATGAGAATTCCTCCTCAGGCCTGATAGGGTTTGAACTGGAACGGCTTACTTCCGTGCCACTGTTAAATTCATTCACAATGGAGAATGAAGTTCTTGTAGAAATGGTATTCATTGCACCATTATATATTTCCATGATTTGTTTTTCAGCAAAAATACGTTGTGTTTCACTTAGCTTTCTCAACTTTGCTGCTACTAATTTACCAAAAGTGTCATATTCGTTGTCTTCTTGATCTAAAAATTTTTCTGCCTTTTCTATAAGCCTTTGCTTATGAATATCTACATCACGCTTTCTCTTACGAGAAAAGGGAGGAGTAGGTGTCTTCAAGGAGGAAGCAGCATTCATAGGTATCTCCAAAGAGTTTTGATCTCCATCCATCTGCAAGAAGAATATTTATTGTGTATATATAATATTAATGTGTACATGTATGTGTATGTATTACATATTGTAATTGTTTTCCTTTGCAGTTTCCAACAAGTGAAGAGTGGCACAAAATCGCAGAAGAATTTGATATTCTATGGAATTTTCCTAACTGTGGCGGAGCAATCGATGGTAAACATGAAGCTATCGTACCTCCTTCCAATAGTGGATCTTATTACTATAATTATAAAGGCCACTTCAGTGTAGTACTCATGGCAGTGGTCAATGCTAATCTAGAGTTTATAATGGTTGACGTCGGAAAAAATGGACGTCTTTCAGATGGTGGAGTTCTTGAGGAAACACTATTTCATAAGAAATTAGTAGAAAAGACTTTAAATTTGTCTGAAAGGGATGCAACTAAACATGGCTTGAACATTGTGTTTATCGGTGACGAAGCTTTTGGGCTTCATGAGCATCTTCTAAAACCCTTTCCGCAGAACACTCTTATTAAGACGTATACATAGACAAATTTAAAAATGAATGAGGCGTAAATAGAAACACATCCGCAAACAGTATTTATTAACATATCAAGAAATCAATTTTTTATTAGTAAACTTACAGATAGTTAATATATACTTTTCTTTTTAGAAATAATAATACAATACATATACATAAAATACTTAACATGTCAAGAAATTTTTTTTAGTAGTAAACTTAAAAATAATAGTGGAAATACTTTATATATATATATATACACATATATATTTCTTTTTATAAATAGTAATAATAATACGTTATATGTACCAGGGCTGGCAGGTCGGACCCGGACCCAGACCCAGACCCGGGTTTAACCCGAAAGTGAGATAAGACCCGGACCCGGACCTGAAAGTGAATTTTAAAATTGACCCAGACCCAGACCCGACCCGAAAGTGAAGGACCCGCACAGCCGGGTTTTTAGTTTACAAAATTTATGTGTGCGCCTTTAGATTTGGCAACAATGTATTGAATTATCACTTCACCCTCCAAATGACTCACTGGAAGTGGAGAGTTAACGGTGGCGGAAGAACAGCCTAATCCTAATATATTTTATTGTTTGTTTGCGAGTTGTGAGTTGAAAAAGAATTGCGACAAAGGGAAAGACTTCTCTAGAAGGAAAGACGAATTCAAACTGTGTCACTGAGTGCGAAGTTTGATGCAGGTGTGATACAGTTTGAAAAATGTCCTCACCTCGCGAAAAAGAGAGATTCAGCTGGGAAACTGATCCATCAAGATCCCATGAAATGGTGGATGGAAATGGGAGGAGAATTAAAACAGGCAGCCTTGGTAGCATTGTCTACTCCATGCACACAAGTTAGCGTTGAAAGATTGTTCTCCGCTCTAAGCTTCATTCTGAACCCGCAAAGAAATTCTCTTTCGCAATCATTATTAGACGCAGTATTGTGTTTGCGATCGAACGGTGTTGGGGAATAAAGTCTTCTCAAATAAAATAGTGTAGAATAGTCCAATAAAAATATTTCAGTTAAGAAGCGTATATATATATATATATATATATATATATATATAATATATACATATACATATATATATATACACAGGGTGTTTGAAAACTTTCTGTACAAATTGTAATGGGGGATAGGCAACACCAAGACAAACCCTTTTCGTCTATAAGTGTATGTCCGCTGAAGTCACCATTCGGCGCGAGAGGGCGCCGCTGCAATTGGCTAAAAGGTGAAGTGGGCTAGACTCGCGCTTGCCGCGGGCATTCTTAAATCGGACGTAGTACGCGTAACATGGAGCACTTCACGACTGCTGAGATGGCTGACATGCATATTGCATATGGTGTATGGGGCTGCCAATGGAAACGGAAGAGCTGCTGTGAGGTTGTACCGACAGCGCTTCCCAAACAGACGTGTGCCAAACCACCAAACGTTTGCGCATTTGCATCGGCGACTGCGAGAAACTGGAACATTCCATGCATGACACTGATCGGGAGAGAAACGTGCGCACTCCTGACATGGAAGAAGAAATCCTACGGCGATTTGAGGACAATCCAAGCGCAAGCACGCGAGGTGTTGCACGTATCCTCGGTGTGAACCACGACCTGGTCTGGAGAGTGTTGCACGAGCAGCAGTTACATCCGTTTCATCGTCAGAGAGTCCAGGCATTACAACCTCGGGATTACCCTCTTCGTGTGGAATTCGCACGCTGGTTTCTGTAGCAGACAGCGGTGCAGCATAATTTTCCGGCTTATGTGCTGTTCTCAGATGAGGCCTGTTTCACACGTGAGGGTGTTTAACATGCACAATTCTCACGTGTGGGCGCACGCAAATCCACATGCTACACGGGTGCATGCTCATCAAGAACGGTTCGCCGTCAATGTTTGGGCGGGTATCTTCCATGGCAAGTTGATTGGGCCGTACCTGCTGCCTGCCCGACTCGACGGGCGGGTTTATCGGATATTTCTTGAAGAAACGTTGCCGGAACTGCTGGAAGATGTTCCCGTGGCTATTCGTAGACGAATGTGGTTTCAACACGACGGGGCCCCAGCACACTCCAGCAACGATGTGCGGGATTATCTGAACGCCACTTTTGGGGACCGATGGATAGGCCGGGGTGGGCCCGTAGCCTGGCCACCGAGATCGCCCGATTTAACATGCCTCGATTTCTTCCTGTGGGGACACATGAAGAACCTCGTGTACGAGACTCCCATTTACTCAGAAGAAGACCTCGTAGCAAGAATCGCTGTCGCCGCTGGAACTGTTCCCGAAATGCCGGGAATCTTTCGACGTGTACGTCGGTCAATGCTTCGACGCTGTCGGGCATGCATTGTTGCTACCGGTCGCAACTTTCAGCACCTTCTTTAAATAAACATGCCTTCTTTAAATAAACATGTTACGCGTACTACGTCCGATTTAAGAATGCCCGCGGCAAGCGCGAGTCTAGCCCACTTCACCTTTTAGCCAATTGCAGCGGCGCCCTCTCGCGCCGAATGGTGACGTCAGCGGACATACACTTATAGACGAAAAGGGTTTGTCTTGGTGGTGTCTATCCCCCATTACAATTTGTACAGAAAGTTTTCAAACACCCTGTATATATATATATATATATATATATATATATATATATATATATATATATATATACACTGTATATTCAAATCAAAATAAAAAAAATCGGTTAAAAATTCAGAAATCTCTCTCTTGTCTTGCCACAACTTTCAATCTAGATTCTAGGAGAAATAAGTATAGACTATGCCGCTATATCAATATCTGTTTTAAAGGAGTTCACAGAATATGTTGCCCTCAAAATATAAAGACAATAGTACTACCAAATGACTTTAATTATTTCATATTATCGGTTTTATTTTTGTTTTTTAAGATAAACAAGGTATTTAATTTTAATGCAAGATGATGATAATTTCCATTTGAGTTAACTCAAAAAAATGTAGAATTTATTTTCACAAAATTAATTAAAATTTAGAATAAGGGTGCTGAAGAGAGCAATCATACATCGTACTTTGCCCCTTAGCAATGCATGTATAACTATACCTAGTTACTATTAAATATTAATACAATTAATATACCTACTTTCAAACATTTTCAAAATCGGATTAATTAATATATATGGTTAGGCTACTACCGTATAGCCATATAATGTTTTACTATGTTTCAGAAAACATGTTAATGACTCGGACCCGGACCCGAAAGTAAATTAGAAAAATGACCCAGACCCGGACCCGACCCGAAAGTGATAGATCCGCACAGCCCTGATATGTACATACAATGTTTATTATCATGTCAAGAAATTATTTTTTTATTGGTATAGTAAGTTCGCAAATAATGGTGGAAATAGTTATATCCTTATTGCTTTGTATAGTACAAGGAATTCTTTCCAAAAATAATGACTCTTTTAATGTATGAGGCTTCCTATATTCAATATACAAAGTCTTAAGATCATTTAGGTTTATTTTTGTTCCTACTTTACAATTGGATGTTACATTTTCATAATTCTTAATCTTTGAACATATACTGTAGATTCAAAAGCCTGCTTGAGTACACAATCGTTATTACGCCAATTTCCTGAGATGTCAAAGTATACACGATGCGCTCTAGGCGAGCGCTTATTCTCTTTTCACTTGTTTCATAAACATGCCAACGAAATCCTCTAAATCGTAAGTTGGAACGTATAAAAGATACAGCTCCACCGAATGAACGGTGAAGGCGAAGGAGGGTTTATAACGCTTTAGACCAGAATCCCAAAGTGACTGGTACTTCTCGGTAGAAGTGTCTTCTAAATATTCTCTAATCTCCAGACCGGTCTCAGCCTGTTCATCTCTACACTTCACAAAGTCATCAATTAATACAGTGTAGGTATGCTGGAGAACGGTATCAAAATAACACCTATATATGTGCGCATTTAATAATGTCTTCAGGTTGAGGAAGGCAGCTATTTCAAATAGTTTATCGAGGATGAATCGGTAACGCGTAGGTACTAGTCCGTTATTAACAATGTATTATAACTTTTAGATTAAATTTCCACATCAATCGTGTTTCAGCGCTGAGTTGATCCATATTGCGATTTACAGTTGAAATGTTAATAATACTATATGTATGATTTTTTAATTGATCGGCTAGCCTGACTATATAATCCACAAACAGCTTCTCAGGTGATTGTGTCATACTCGTTTAAAAATATTGGTCCGTTTACCTCACCTGCGACATTCATCGCACTCAACAGTCGAACATTCATCTCACTGTGTTTGGATCACAAATAAATGAGGGATAACTTCTTTCGTCTCAGGATTAGTGAAGGTCTCTATATCGTAGTATACAGTAATATGCGATTATTTTTAGGTTTGGCAGCTTTCATATAGCAAACGTGCTACACCCCATCTGACTTATATTTTTCATTACATTTAAGGCAAAGAATTTCATCACATCTATGCGGGAATTGCCCCCCCTTCATTCATTGCATGAAACACTCCGCATTCGCAAATCTTTATCTTTCTACACGTACCATTCAACTGATGGAGTTTAAACATTCATTAGTGAAAATAAGTTTACAGTCATTACAATCTTTCTTCTCAGCTTACGTATCTAGGGCTTTTACACTGAGCGCATACCATATGACAGTCCTTACAGTGCTTTAGTAAATCATTTGTGAACTCAAAACATCTTTCACAAATCGTGATGCCTACCATACTTACAACTTCTGTCATAACTCGTGTAAAGAGGTCTAATATTTCTAATAGGAAGGTAGGTTGGATCTTCCGATCCTAAAATAAGTAATGGTCTTGTACGATCTCTCATACGGTTCTTTAAAATATACATTGTTCTACCTTGTTTATCTAAACCAAACACAACTATACGTACTCTCATCTCCAGCTCCACCTTCACCACCGCTTCAAGACCCATATTACACTCAAAATTAAGCCCACAAAATGTAGCTAGCTTTTGCGCACGATGTATAACTAACTGTACCTAACCAAATGTTTTTACCTAACATGTTAAGAACACCGATCATATGCTATAAAGCTGCAACCAGGACCGTTGTTTGTATTTTTCTGTAAATATCTCCTGAATTGAAACCATCAGTATAAGCGATCCGTGGATTAACTCTAACTCTGTACCTTTTCCTAAGCAGTACAAGGATGTTACTCACACTGTGTAACAATTTGATTGATGCACCCCATCTGAACGATTTGTTGTTGATGCTTCTGTGCGAGATGTAGATGGGGCAGAAGAAGGAGGAAGGATTTGGTGAGATGTGGAGGATGTTGAAGATTGTGGTGACGCAGGACCGTTTAAGTTCTATGAAGTGTAGGGAATTGTTGACGAAGGGGATGGTGTTAGTGGCGACATTGCGTCCTCAGAACTGTGCGACTCCAGTCTTCAGCATTTTGAGGGCATACCTGATGTAGAGGGTTTTTCAGAATTTACTGCCAGTGGTCGCTTAACTCAGGAGATAGAAGGTACCTTCAATTCGTCTTCCCACATCCGAGTGAAGGTTCCAGACCGGTTCTACGATCCCTCCTACCATCAGCCACTTACTGTAAGTTGAAGGTTCCGGTGAGATGTGTGGAATTCTTTCTGAATCCTTATCAAGTTCTACAAATTCTTGCCGGTTGGAGGTCCCATTCATCGTTCAGGAAAAGAAGAAAAGATTAGTGAATATAGCAACGACTCTTAAAAAATCTGTATTTGGTAAAAGTATTGCTTAAGAGAGTGTCACGCAAAAGATGGAATCTACAAAAATTCAGGTTCACAAGTCCATCAACATGTACTATAAGTGGCCTCACAGGGTGTAGTAAACCTGTGTTTTATGCTTAAGATTGTTAAAGATAGACACATTGTTCTCAAAACCTGTACGCACCGTTTTATGGTGCTATTCAGCGTACGAACCTGTGTTTCACGATTATAAAGATGTTTTATTCCATAATGGGATTTATGATGTTGGCTCATTAAAGAGTAATAAACATACGGTGACTATGAGCGAATCTTGTGCTAGAAATGAATAAAACGATTGCCGAGACGTTTATAGTATTCTCCCATTATCTTAATATGTTCATGTTTTTCATCAACCGAAACCTGTTTTTCAAGAACAAGCTTATGTGGGATATCTTTAAACACGCACTATCTTGTCTTATTTGCACAATAAATGTTTCCGGGACAGCGAAAGGCTTTTCTTGGAAGTTTATGAAGCAGCAACGAGTAGGCGATACGGTACTTGCTGTGATCTTCACCCGCGTAACACTTTTAGGATACTTCTAGGAACAGATATAGTTTCCAATCAGGTTGAAACAAATATATATATATATATATATATATATATATATATACACCAGAATGACGAAACGTGTAAAGAAATTTCTCAAGTTTATAAAAACGTTCCCTCGGTCAAGACCTATTGATATTGACTTTTTGAAATGTACTCGTATCTGCGAAGTCTGTCTCAGTGTTATAAAATGTAACTTCCCAAAGCCTGCATCGCAGAAGGATCGTCTACGCCGTTACAAGAACATAATACGAACGCTCGCTCATAAAATAGAAGTTGTGTCAAAGAAAAAAGGTCTTGTTGTAAAAAGGTGGAATCATTCCTGCTTGTCCTATTTCCAGTTTTAGCCCCTTTATTATGTAGCTTTAAAAATTAATAAGGTTGTAGTGCTATATCATGAAGTGTACACTTCACTACAAAATACAAAGAAGGATGAAACATCTCAAGACCGCAGAATAGAGACTGAATTGATGAATATATTAAATAAACAATTACACCCTGGTGAGAAAAGAATTTTATACCAAGAAGGTCGTAAAAAATTTCTTGAAGAGTATGAAGACTACAGTATAAGAAACCTATGAGTTACCCGAAGTTATTAAACATAGTGACAATACTGAAGATGTTGAGACTAGAGATGAACAACCCGAAAGCATTGGTGGGAACTCCCATCACCTCGAACAAACATTAAAATATAGTCTTCCTAATACATTGAGGAATAAAGGCCCAAGTCTTTTTAATATATTGAATGATGATCCACTTATACAATAGTCTAACACAGGCGAAGTTATTGCTTAAGGTGCAGGGCTCGAGCTTTATTGACATCATCCATGATTCAGTGAGAAAGTGGGAAAGATCACCCCCACCAGGGTGGGACCATATTAAAACAAGGTTACAGCAAATGAACATTCCAAAGACATTGATTGGTAACCAAAACAGAATAAAAGCTCTGGAACAGGCAACTCAAACCCCACACCAGAGCACCTCTCCAACAGGTACGCCTGGTTTAAGACCTTTGAAAAAGAGAAGACTCATCAACACTCGGCCCTATCCAGACTTCTAAAACAGGTAAATGGCTGACGTATTAGAGAATCGATATTATATTATTTCTAATCCCGTTTCTTACGATTGGTTTCAGAGACTCTACAGAGGTATCTATAATGAAGGGGTAAAGAAAAAATGCTAAGAATTCTTTGCGTGAACAGGGTACTTATACACTTCATAAACCTGTGCGAAGAAGGTTTAAAACTGCTAAAATAAAAGCACCACCGTTGGTGCTGGGATCGCAAGATGATGAGCCTGCACTCGTAGCTTGGTGGCAAAATATTGAAATTTAACTTCAGGGGTGACGGAATGTTAGCAACTGTCATCCATGTCAGGCAGTTAATATGACCTATACTGAACACATTTCAGGTGGATGACACTTAATTTAAGCTTTTATTAGATTTTTAAACGAAAAGCAAAATGGTCGCCCAAGCCGTATTTGACAGATTTCAATAAAATCTGATATCTCTTGAGCTAAACAAGCTAACTTCATGAAATTTGGTGTGCTTAAGGCTTTTAATAATACACAAAGGCACAAAAAGAAATTGAGACTGTAAATAAAATATTTCCAAATCTATTTAAGCAAACACAACAAATTTTTTTTACATATATAGGGTGAACCAAATGTAGGTGGACAGTAAATGATAACGTTTATTTTGAGAATACATATTAATTTTTTTGTATAATATAATACAAAATAAAATTTAAATAAATTTAGTTATAATATTTAATATAATAAAACACAAACACCATAGTTATAATGAACACCATAGTTATAATATAATATAACACAAACCGTATTCAACCTACTGTCCACCTACTTTTGGTTCACCGTGTATATATCTTTTGACATATACAGTCTAGTCGAAGTCATCATTATCACTATTGAGTGGATTTCGACAGGTTCCATCACTGCAGCCACATCCAGCAGTACATCAGTTCTTTTGCACGACAACTGCATCTTCTTGTTTCACAGTTCTTGCACTGACATTGGGTTAGTTTAAGGTAAACACTGGGAAATGGTTCTTCACTCACCAGATGAGGAAGTATGTTCCCAGTTGAAGGGTCTTCTTACCAACTATTGTCAATAGGAGAACAAATGTCTGGTTGTGCAATCAGTGACGAATACCGCACACTGCTCTGATGGTGTGCACGTTTGATGTGTTGTTGTAGAGAGGACTGGTTGGTAGCAATTTTTCAGGTTACTTTGTACCTTTCATGAACATCTTGTAAAGAATATCAATGATCTACGTGTCATTTTCGTTCGAGGAGTAGAGCCTGCAGATGAACTCTTCTACGTTTTGTTGTGTTGTTTCATTCAGAGCACCACGTCCGAGGTCATTTAGCAAAGTATAGTGCTTCTTGAATATTTTCCAGGCTGTTGTTTCTCCAATGCAACATAACTGGCTGACTGTGTCACATCGTTAGTGCATGAAAACCTGGAAGATTATTGCGGAGAACTGGGTCAATATCTATGTTGTGTACAGCAACAAGGCTTCGTTGTTTCGATGTACCAGTCCGAAACCAAACCTGTGTGTTCATTTGGTTCGCGAAGTGTACTAACAGTACAAAGACATCAGTGTCTCTTGAGTTGACGACTATTCGTTCATATCCTTGAGTAGCTAATGATTTGGCATGAAGGATTATTCGGGGTCTGTTTCATCATGGTTAGACCTGAGTGAACTGACATTTGTCCCAAGAGAGGACTCGGCAGCAGTTTTTTCATGGAATCCCCCAGAAGTTACAATTTCACAATTCTGCAAGGTTGATTTTGCTTGAGCAGCGAGGTCCATGCTAAAGAAATTTTCCAAGTCTTGTTTGTTTTCTGGGAGATCAATGAACTGTTCCCAATTTACTGGTAAGGGTACATCCTTGTTTTCAATCTTTCGTTGGATTCGTCTGTTTTTCTCCATCCTGTGAATACGCGTTGAATGTTTGATACTTTTTTCTTCATAACGATCGAAGACCACATCAACTCGAGAACATGTATTACTGAATTGATTGAACACAGATGTTGTGAATACATTTGCCAGAGCTCCAAAACTTTTGACATTTGTTGCTTTTCCAATCGCTTGAACAAGAGATTGTCCATCAATGATGACACACGTCTTGAGATTTGTGAGTGGAAGTTATTTTTCAACAGTTGTAGCAGACTGAAGAATTTCTCCAAGAACTGCCTTTTGTCGGTCGTAATGCTCTTGATGTGTCAGCTAGAGAAAGAGGCACAGGTGACAATTCATAACATAGGATTTGTCTCCCATATGTATGTGTAGGTGTGAATCTTTGTAGGCACATAGTAAAAAGCACATTTGTAACACTTGTTAGTTAGCATACGTAAAAACACATTTGTAACTTTGTTGGCACATACGTAAAAAGCACATTTGGTGTGCCTTAAGCACACCAAATTTCATGAAGTTAGCTTGTTTAGTTCAAGAAATATCAGATTTTATTGAAATCTGTCAAATACGGCTTGGGCGGCCATTTTGTTTTTCGTTTAAAAATCTAATAAAAGCTTAAATTAAGTGTCAGCCACCTGAAATGTGTTCAGTATAGGTCATATTAACTGCCTGACATGGATGACAGTTGCTAACATTTCGTCACCCCTAAAGTGATTTCTAGAGGCTTTTTCAGATTTTGCCTCTAGTCTATCGGTATAACGAATTCTATAGGTGCGGTCCATGATCCAACTGTATTGACGGAATTAATCGTGACGTAATCGAATTCCTCTATAGGTGTCTAAGTAGTTGGAATGCTGAAAAAGGAGAGTTCGAATTTACAGCATTCCTCGCTGTGTGGGTGGACTAGCTGGGACATATTGAATTGCTTGGAGCGAATACCGAATAGCGCATTCTAATGGTACAGATTACACTGGTCAACACTCATTTTATTGCCAATCATATTAGAGTGATTTTGGGGTAACTTTGTGGTGCTGATTCCGAATATGACATCGGTTTTGCTAGATTGGCTCTAATTTATGAGATAATTGGTACCCCATTGAAACACGTAAAAATGCAAAAAAATTAATGTTCAGGCGGAGCCTACTTACAAATCGCATTGAAATTGTCTCAAATCATACAAAAGTAAACACATGAAATACATAATGGCATTTTATTCGGTCTCACCATCTAGAATGTTCCGGTAGTTTCCCATATGCACGCGTTATGGTTACGTTTCCTATTAATTGAGGGTATTCATTATCTCAAGAACTAGAGCCAAATCGGAAAAACTACTTTCATTTTGGAATTCAGCAACCCCAAAATACCCTAAATTCGTACGAATTTCCTTGGCAACGAAACAAAATTTTTTTTTTGTTGAGCTGTGTTATGAGGACGAATACCCAATCTATCCGGAAACTAACTCTTTGCATACAGTGATGAGTCAATGAGATGTATATTTAAATCAAATTAATATTTCTACAGACTCCAGTTTTTCTGTGAGAAGGAGAGGTTATAGACGAACGCCAACAAAAATGCCTCCTACCCCTAATAGGAACAAGAGAGCCAAAATACAGCTATTACTTTTAATATATTTTTTTTTAATTTTGTAAAGATTGTGTAGTGTGTAAGATGTATTGTATGTATGTGTAGTCAAGAATGGGGGGAGGGGGAAGTGCGTCTTTAAGAACATTCCGGACTGCTCACAGGGAAGATGAAACACGGAAAAAGATCAGCTAATAAAGACTGTGTCAAAAGAAACGGGAGTTTCAGCACTTCCTGTCTTCTACTTAACGACCTCCTCGCTGTACTTCCCTGATCAATTGGTGTTTACAATCTCATCCTTTTCTACACTCTCCTCCTCTATTATCATTACCGCGCATACTTGGAAATTTCTCTAAATTATTAAAAAAAAAATGCCAAGGAAAACCATTTTCCTGCTTCAGCATATTACACCTCTGAAGCAGAAAAAGATGTAAGAGGGAAATTTAAAAATTCTAAAAAAAAAGTTTTTGAATGTTATGCGCATCTACACAGCGATTTCTCATTTGAAGAGAAGTTTCTCGTGAGTGGGACTGAGATGAAGATTAAAATCACCCACACGGCCCCCGAGATATGTTTAAATTTGCCTGAGGATGGTGGAAAGGCCTCTAAACCTGTGGTAGCTCACATTATTGAGACGTATATCAGTGTACGCCGCGTAAAATTATCCGAAGTTAAACAAGCGGAAATTGAAAAAAAAAATTTGAGATCGACGACTAAATATCCTATGAAACGCGCACAACTGATGTTTACTGTCACGTCCGGTTTGTTATCGAACCAGCTTAACAACACTGTGTTGGGAAATTTACCACAGATAATATTTGTGGCAATGGTTAATCATGACATTATTTCAGGCAAATATAAAAAATCCTCGTTCACTTTTGAAAGTTTTAACTTGTTATAATGTTATAATGTTTCAGACCAACAAAGACCCTAGGATCCACTCATGGCTGGTCTACCTAACTGTGTTCGTAATCGTGTATTGTGTATGTCCTCCGTGGTGGCGGAGGGGACCTACAATTTTACGTGGGTTCCGAACCACAAGAACAAGAATTTATGTAAAAACCGCCGGTAAATTGGCAACGACCAATTTTTACGAAACTAAATAATTATCAATTTAAAACTAATTAATTATCGATTTAAAACTAAAGATAGAATCTCTGGATCCAGAGGATCAAGTCATAATAGACTACTATCCACAAATGTTACACACTATATCTATTTATAACGGACATGCAAATATATCAGATCCAAAGAATCCAGTCAATTTCATTACGGTATCCATCAAGTCACGGTCCATATCGATTGCGGACCAAGTCAAAATTTACAACCATATACATTACAATATATACACTTACGAGGAAAAGTGTAGGTGTGGCTGTAAAGACTGTACAGTAATGTAGAAATGTGTGTGCACCCATTATAGGTCTCCCATTTAAAGGTGTTTGTGGGGCAAGTGTAGATCATGAGTTTTTCAATACCTCACAGTACTATGGGGGGCACCGCTCGGCAGAGGAATCTCTTTAAATGGGGTGTGTAAGGACAGAGAGTATCCCCTAACCCAAGACGCTGCCTCCCTATATCCCACAACACTTGTGTTGAGCTGTGGGATCTATCCCCACAAAGCCTTAATTTTACTACCTTATACGATACCCTTTCTATCAACATGCGCGTCTAATCGATTTTTAAACATGTTTATAGACGTGCTACTAATTACTTCTACCGGCAAACTATTCCAGCTATTTACTATTCTATGCGTAAAAAAGTTTTTGGCAACTGCTGTCTCGAACCTTCTACTTGTCAACTTACACCCGTTATTTCTAGTCCTATTATATTGAGATATTTGGAAAAAGCTATCTCTATCTACGTTATCAAACCCATTCATAATTTTGAAAACCTGGATTAGATCACCCCTTAACCTCCTAGTCTCGAGAGTAGTCAATTTTAACTCCTTAAGCCTATCCTCGTACGACTCTGACCTAAGAGACGGAATCATCTTAGTTGCTCGTCTTTGAACTCTTTCGATTTTGTCTATATCTTTGCGCATATGCGGATTCCAAAATTGGACCGCGTACTCCAAATGGGGTCTAACTAATGATTTATAAAGAGGAACTATAATATCGCGCGATTTGTACTCAAAATTTCGAGCTATAAAACCTAACACTTTGTTCGCCTTATTGACCGCTGCTGTACTTTGTTTCGCTACTTTTAAATCACCAGTGACTATAACTCCTAAATCTTTTTCCTGCTCTACGCTTGTTAAATCTTTCCCTGACATACTATACGCAAAATTACCGTTACGCGAACCTATATGCAAAATTTTGCACTTATCCACGTTAAATCTCATTTGCCATGTGACTGACCAATCAACTTGAAGAGTTAGGGTCTAGAAATGGATTAATCTACTGATGGCGAAATTTCATTGTGTTTGCGAATGTTCCACATCCTATTTCGTGGTACAAATGAGTGCAGTGATGTTGGAGTAGGGATATCATTGGATGACTATATAAACACGACTAATGTCTACACCTTTGACATTTCAGTTGATCACTGCACGGATGCATGCACGCACTTAAACCCTCAAAAACAGATATTTGACATTGAAATTAGAGTTTAACAAGCATTAAATCAAACCTATTAGAGTGTTACTCTATCTGGAATCATAAGGCCTGATTGAAATTCACCGGTCACCCCTGCTTCAACGCAGCCTAAGTGGTCCAGTCGGGACATCGCTTTGGCTATCCGAAATAGAAAAGCTGCGTATAGGAGGGTGAAGGCCAATCGTTCCCATGAGAACACTGAGGCGTATGTCCACCTGTGCAGGGAAGTGAAGGCGAAGGTTAGGCTAGCCAAACGTAACAAAGAACTCCGAGTAGCAATCCTCTGCAAGGCGAACCCTAAGGAATTCTTCAGTTATGTTAAAGTAGAAAGCCCATTAGAAGCATGATAGGCCCGTTAAAGGACCCTAGCGTGCGCTGCGGACCTTCGACGCGGACATCGCTAATATGCTGAATGAGTACTTTGTGGGAGTGTTCACCAGGGAGGACACCCAAGTCATCTCCGAGCCAGGCGTCAGGCACGACGGTGCTCGCCTGATTTCGGTGTACCGCGTCTTTCGGTGTACCGCGAAAGACGTTGACGACAGAATAGACAAACTGAACGCGTTTAAGGCTCCTGGGCCAGACTAGTTCCTCCCCAGAGTCTTGCCGAAAGTGCGCGACCAGGTGGCTCACCACCTGGCTACAGTCTTTAACAAATCATTGGAGACGGACCAGGTGCCTGGTGACTGGAGGGAAGCCAATGTGACCCCTATCTTTAAGAAAGGGGATCACGAAAGTCTAGGAAACTATCGTCCCATTAGTCTCACTTCGGTTGTAGGTAAATTATTAGACGGGATAATAGCGGATAGGATCGTTGACCATTTGGATTTCTACAAGCTGCTTGGGGACTCCCAACATGGGTTTAGACGACATAGGTCGTGTCTCCCCAACCTGCTCAAGTTTTTCCACGTCATGTGGAGTGAGTACGATAAGAGTAGGGCGATTGATATACTTTATCTCTACTTTCAGGAAGCCTTTGATAAGGTACCTCGCCACCGGCTTATGGCGAAAATCCACGCCCTGGGTATCGATGGGGAAGTAGGTAGCTAGATTGGAAACTGGCTGAAGACTTGGCGGCAGAGGGTTGTAATTAAAGGGGCTAGTTCGAGTTGGGCCTCGGTCACTAGCGGGGTTCCTCAGGATTCCGTTTTAGGGCCACTGTTGTTTATCATTTACATAAATGATATCGACGGTGGCATCGTCAGTACGATCACCAAATTCGCTGATGACACCAAGCTTGGGGCGAATGTTGGTACGCCTGAAGCGATCGAGCAACTGCGTGCAGACCTAGGTAGGATGGGAGAGTGGTCCGAAAAATGGCAAATGCCGTTTAACTTGGGTAAATGCAAGGTGATGCACACTGGCAACGCCAATCCCAAGTCGGACTACTACATGTTGGGTGTGCGAATTAGCAGCGACCTTAAGTTTACCAAAAGTGCGTAGAGGTGGAAAAGAAAGCCCAGAAGCTGTTGAGTTATATCAAGAGGCAATTTCGATTTCGGAACAAGGAGATTGTGCTCTCTCTGTACAATTCCCTGGTTCGGCCGCACCTGGAGTATGATGTGCAGTTCTGGTCGCCCACCCTTAGGAAAGATATTGACAGGTTGAAGCGAGTCCAGTCGAGGGCCAGAAAGTTAATCCCTTCGGTTAAGCATATGGGCTACAATCGACGCTTACACGCCCTGAATTTGTTTTTGCTGGAAACTCGGAGGCTGCGCGGTCAACTCATCGAGTTTTCAAGCTCTTACACGGGTTCGACGATGTCGATTTTAGAAACATGTTTAGTTTAAATGATAACTCAACTCGCAACAATGGTTAGAAGTTGGATTTGAAACGGTTTAGCACTAGTGTGTGTGGGAATTACTTTATGTATAAGATATGTGACACGTGGAACAGGCTACCTTCAGAAGTTGTGAACAGTTCCTCTGTGGATCATTTCAAGAAAAGGTTAGACCGAATCTTGCACACTATTTGAGGGTGTAGGAATTTTTACTGACATCTGTTACCATTGGTACCTCCTCGGTATGGGCCGCAAGGCTTTGAGGTGCTTCTTTTCCTTGTATCTCTCTCTCTCTCTCTCTCTCTCTCTCTCTCTCTCTCTCTCTCTCTCTCTCTCTCTCTTTGTTTATAACGAAAATGATATTAATGCGTTGTATATCTTGTATTGATTACCTCGTATATTAATCGGAGTATTATTTCTTCAAATCGTGCCTATGTATGCGTCTTAATAAGATGGTTGTTTGTGGTTGTATCCACATTCGGTGTTAATAGGTATATAGAAGCGCTTGGCATCATTCAACGACGTGTATTTTTAAGAGGAGGGGAAATAGAAAAACTAATAAGCCACATATATCAGTGGCGTGCAGTCAGGGTAAGCGGGGCATGCGCCGCCTACCCAGTTAAAGGTCAAATTACAAGTCAGTATATTACTACAGTAATCAAAAACTAATATAAAGTTATGATGCTTGTGATATATATATATATATATATATACACAGTATATATATATATATATATATATATATATATATATATATATATATATATTATATATATATATATATATATATATATACCTTTCAACTTTTCAAATGTTCTGCGCGATGATTCTTCATTTCACGAAGGTCAAGCTTGTCGCCCCTCATATATATATATATATTAGGGTGGCCCTTATTTTGACATTTTGGAAAGTTCTACCTCTGACCTCAGGTGGTTCCATTTTGGTAAAAACTAAGATGAGTCAAATATGAGCCAGATTGAATAATATTTAGGGGTGGCTCAAGGGCTTCAAAGTTTGCCCCTTATTTGTGACCTCGATGGCCTGTTTCCTTTTCTTTGCTTACAGGTTTTATGCATGATAGCAACGCGCTCCCACGATTTTCTGGTTAGCCCCGCGGACGGGATCGAAGGAAGTAAACTCCCTTCGGGGAAGCAAGTTCTTGGCCACTTCTTGCATCGCCATATTGTTCTCAAGGAAGAAATCCGAACAGCAGCAACTCGGACCATCCAGCGAGTCGAAGAGTTCTGGTCTCGCGCCAGAATCCCAACCAAACATAGCCAGGATTCGATCAAAAAGCTCGAGCAACTCTTCTTCGAGTGGAAGGGGCTGAAGAAGAAGAAAAGCCGTCGAACCCACACCCAACAAGCTAATGAAGCCACGTTCTTAGCCAAAGTCGAGGAACTTTTTGACGTAGCACACACTTATGCCATGGAGCTCATCAAGAATTAAGAAGACAAGCTTTTCCTTGAATCTTAGCGGAAGAAGGGACGACCTGGCTCCCTGGGGGGAGTTGACAAGGTGCTGCTCCAACAACAGCAGAAGGAGAAGGAAGAAAAACTGATGAGGAGACGTCATCGATCACAACTTGACAAAGAAACCTTGTTGGGAAAAACGGAGCTGGAGAGCAGCACTGACTCAGAAGAAAATCTGTATCAAGAACCAGGTCCCAGCACAAGTAATGCGGGTAGTGCCTCTCCGCCACGAAAACGAGGACGCAAACTTGTCATTTCACCCCAACTGGCCGCAATGCTTGATCGAAATGGTTTAAGTGACAGAGCTACTATGATGATCATCTTCGAGGCTTCCAGAGCCCTTGGACAAGACCCACAAGAGCTTGCTCTGAACAGGTCGACCATCCAACGTCAACAACACCGAGAAGCAGCCGCTGCCAGCATCAAAGAGGCGTTCAAATCAGTCACACCCCTTACAGTCCACTGGGATAGCAAGCTCATGCCTGATCTCACAGGGAATATGAAGGTCGATAGGCTGGCTATTCTAGTCTCGACAATGGGATAGAAGCTGCTGGAGATTCCCAAGATACCCAATGGGACCGGCCAAGCTATGGCCCAAGCTGTGTACAACGCCATTCACCAGTGTGGGCTAGAAAACTTTATCCGTGCCATGTGCTTTGACACAACTACAACACCGGTCGATCGTCATGAGCCTGCGTAATTCTCGAGCTCCTACTGGGCCGGCGTCTTCTGCATTTTGCCTGTCGACACCATATCCTGGAGTTGGTCTTGGCCGCCGCCTTTCAAGCTTGCTTGGGCCCCAACAGTGCACCGGAAATCCTCTTGTTCAAGCTGTTCCAAGCACAATGGCCATCCATTGACCAAGAAAGGTACGAGGACGCCTTCTCAGACGACTTCACTGCATTAGAGCTCGCCGATGTCCGGAACGAGGTCATTGCGTTCAGTGAGCAGCAGCTGTTGGAACACCAACCCCGAGATGACTATCGCGAGCTACTCAACCTCATGCTGATCTTCCTCGGAAGCACACCTTCACGTGGGAAAACGTTTCGAGCTCCTGGGCCTATGCATCTTGCTCGCTAGATGGCAAAAGCCATTTACAGCCTCAAAGTTTGGATGTTCCAGTCTCAGTTTCATCTGACAGCGAGGGAAGTTAAGGGACTGAGAGATTTTAACATCTTTCTTGCAAAGGTTTACCTCAAGGCTTGGTTTCTGGCACCTCTTGCTTCCACCGCATCTAGAAACGATCTCCAACTTCTTCAGCAGCTTCACACATACCCTCAACGAAACATCAGTGCAGCTACATCACGCAAGTTGACCGGCCACCTATGGTACCTGTCGGAGGATTTGATTCTTCTAAGCCTCTCTGATCCAGAGGTGGATTCAACCACAAAGCAGGCCATTCTGAAAATTTCAATAGAGAAGGAAGGAGAGGACGACCCACCAAAACGGGCGTTCGTGGATCTGGCGACGGTGGAACAAAAAACGCTCGCCAGTTTTGTGTCAAAGGAAAGCAGAAAACTGTTCGCGATGCAAGGCATTCCTGAACGAAGACCCTGGTACATGGAATGACAGAGGTGACTTCAAGGCTGCCCAGGCAATCGTCCACTCTTTAGCAACGACCAACGACCATGCAGAGCGAGGCATTGCCCTGATACAAGACGCGACGCGGTCAGGGCGATTTCGAAATGAAGAGCAGCTGCAATATACCCTCCAAGTTATCGAGCAGAGCCGGGCAAACTTTCCTGACGCGAAGAAATCAACGCTGCTGAAGTCGTGATGCGATTCTGTTATAACCAAGTGTCCCTTCTACACTGTTTTGAAATTATGTAATTACATTTTTGTGCAATGATCTTTCTTTATAATAATGCAATAAAAGGAGTCATGGAACAAATATACTTAATTTCCTAGACAAATAACATAAATGGCCAACACACTTGGCCTATGTCAGGAGGGGTGCTAGAGTGTACAAATTTTAACGGCTTTGAGCCACCTCTAAATATTAACATCTGTTCAAATTTCACATAGGATACTTTTTCATAAAAAGGAACCATTTGGCGGGGTCAGACGTAACATTACTCTGTTCTGAAATTTCACCATATGGATAAGAGCTACCCTAATTATATATATATATATATATATATATATAATATATATATATATATATACACTATATATATATATGATACACACAGACCGTGCATGGAGCAAGGAACTCTTCTAGGAAAATTAAATCCATTATAGTCCGAATAAGTAATGGTAAATGACAAACACTATAGTTTTTTCTTTTTCACGATGTTAGCCCGACGTGGGCAACGGGTCACTCGCAAAGAGGTCCCAAAAATATAGCTTCCCTCACCAGCTATCTGCAAAGCAGATAGGATCCAGCTTTGGGACAGGATCTAGGGTTTAAAGCAGCCTAGCGCACGTCGGGCTAACATCATCAAAAAGAAAAAACTATAGTGTTTGTCATTTACCATTACTTATTCGGACTATAATGGATTTAATTTTCCTAGAAGAGTTCCTTGCTCCATGCACGGTCTGTGTGTATCATCATAAACGTCAGGGAACCATTCTGAGTTCATTCCCATATATATATATATACACGAAAGTAACACGTGAATAATATTTTATGATGAAAATAACCAGGAAGGAAAGAGAAAACACAGAATGGTGCTCCAGTGCTTTCGTCTAATGACATCCTCAGGAACACTGAAATAAATAACAAGTTCGAGAGGTCACAAAAAACAAAATAGAAAAATAAAAGTTGTATGGGGAGCATACAAATTTATAAGGAAAAGCTACCAGAGTTTTAGCACTTTGCCCATCTTGTCTAAATCTGTTCTGAACGAATTCAAAACAGGATCAAGTGAAAAAAGGTCCTGCTAATATTGAAATTATTTGTAATTTCAATTACAAATCTGTCTCATTCGAAACAGTCAGTGGAGTCAAAAAGCAAGCTCAAAATGTGTTTTGAACCTTTCTTCGAAAAACATTAGCTACGATGCAAAAAACGCCCTTGGATTTGGTATGTCCTTTTTTATTACTAAAAAACCTTTTGCTTTACGAATTTGTTATAGTCTTGCTTGTTTTGAAAAACAGTGTAATCTTCCTCAGTCTTTGATTAATATAGTTAAAGGCCTTGTCTATAGTGCTGCGAATAGTACTTAGAAGAAAACTTTCCTAAACGTTTTCGCAATAGCCTCTTACAATTAAAAAAAGATGGTGAGCTCCATATTACTAAAGCAGACAAGGCTAACACCATAGTCATTATGGACAAAGTGGAATACATTAGAAAGATGAACGAACTTTTCCAGGACCCCGCCACATACAGAAAGCTTAGGAACAACCCGCAGGATGACGTCATCAAATCATTCAATAGTAGCTTAAAACGAATTCTCAAAAATCATAAGGACTTAATTCCGCTTTTCACGTCTACTTCGCCTTCTCTTCCCTACCTTTACAGTCTTATTAAAACCCACAAACCTGGTAACCCTATGCGCCCTATTATTAGCTCTGTGGGTTCTATTACCTATAAACTCTCCAAATGGCTTGTCAGAGTCTTGTCCCCCCATTCTCGGAACTATCTCTGACTCACATGTAAAAAATTCCATGGATCTTATTGGAAAACTGAATAATATACGCACTGAAACCAACGATAGATTGATCAGTTTCGACGTTTGTTCATTGTTTACAAAAGTGCCGATTGACGATATGCTTGACTTTCTCTCCCGAGAATTACATAAGTATGACCTGCCACTACCTGCACACATCGTTTTGGAACTCATTAAACTTTGCATCAAAGAGTGTAAATTCACTTTCAATAGCCCACGTTTCAAAAGCCCAGGTTTTAAGTTTAGCATTTATCGGAAAAACAAACAATTTGTCCTACGTACACTTTTACTCCGGACACGACACCTCCATCAAGAAAGCCATATTTTCTACAATGTTTCTCCGCGCTCTAAGGATCGCCAGTCCGGAATACATTGATGCTGAATTAGAAAAAATCAACGGTATTGAAAGTGATTTGTGTTACCCACCTGCTCTTTTGGAATCTTGTCTTAACAAGACAAAACGAACTTTCTATCGTGTGAATAGATAGAAAGTTCTATCCTCGCACTTTGTCGACCCTCACACTTTGTCGAAGAATATTTTAGTACTTCCATTTTTCCCAGACTTTTTAGGCATTGCTAATGTACTTAAACTTGAATATTAATGTAGTATTTTCATATGACAATATTGTGAAAAATACAGGGTGTTTCTAAAGTAACCATCTATTTTGCGAAATAATATGAATTATAAAAAAAACACCTTTAAAACATGAAAATATATATATATATTTGTAAGCTCGGCACACATTGTTGCTCTTCGTGGATAATCATCTTCTTGTAAGTTGTGGAACACTTGAATGTGGTATGGCTTTTTCTTTAAATCATAACGTAGAATTCTGTAAACCGTTGTTTGTGGAATTCTAATCTGTGGGATGCCCTCCGAATCGATAATTGTGGATCCTCTTCGAATGCTTCTTGAACAGATTCGATTCTTTCGTGAGATCATCTTGGCCGTCCAGATCTACGCTCGTCATGCACAGATCCAGTCCTCATAAATTTGTTTACTAATTCGCGAATAGCCTGGTCTCTAGGGCCTGTTTTACGAAACCTTCTCTCAAACTTTTCTCTAATTTCATTGCACTTCATGCCTTTTATCCTGCATGTTACTACATAAACCCGTTCTTGCACATTCATCATCAATGATATGGGTCTGAAAATAAAATAAAATAATTAACAAAAAATCGTGTAAAGCAATTGAAATATTATAAATACATGAATTTTGTATAACAATGCACATACCATTATGCCAATATAACAATTGTTTAAAATCCCCCTATTTCACCAAAATAGATGGTTACTTTAGAAACACCCTGTATAGTAAAAAATAGCCCTACCAATAATTAATATAATTCATGCATTATCGAGAAAACTGGTTGTAAACAAAGTGGGGGTCAATCCCAGAATAGGCACCTGATGTACCTCAATCCCAGATGAAGCACCTGCGTTCAACCTCAATCCCAGAATAGGCACCTTGCAAGGAATTAAATAAAAAAAACCTGATGATTACAAAATTTATTGTTTATACAAAGTTTATTACAAATGTAATAAAGGCAAAGTTATAAAAGGTTTAAAGTGGTTTAATGAATAAAGAAAAATTTTAGATATTATAAATTCCTGCAATATGAACCCGAATGTTAGGTTAGGTTAGGTTAGGTTAGGTTAGGTTAGGTTAAGTTAAGTTAAGTTAGAGTTGATTTTTTCAAATATTGATAAAAACAATGAAATTATATCTCTAAAAACTGTTTATATTTTTTCTCCTCAATCCCAGATTAAGCACCTGTGTTTTGCCTCAATCCCAGATTAAGCACCTAAAAATGATTTCAGGTGCCTATTCTGGGATTGATCCCAAAGTGGTTCCTGTTACAATGGACAGACGGGAAAGGATTTGCACACGCGTGTAAAACGGCATCAATATTCCGTTAGAACGGGACACTCGCCACTGCCCTTTTCGTCCATTTGTCAGAGTTATCCCACTGTATTGATTGGAATAATGCTTCAATTTTGTTTCACTCAAGCAACATCGTTAATAGAAATATTCTTGAATCTGCCATTATTCAACTTACAAATAATTTCAATATTAGCCAGGGCCTTTTTTCGCTTGATCCTGTTGTTTTAATTCGTTCAGAATGGATTTAGACAAGATGGGCAAAGTGCTAAAACTCTGGTAGCTTTTCCTTATAAATTTGTATGCTCCTACAATTTTTATTTTTCTAATTTAGTTTTTGTGACCTATATAATTATAATCTCGAACTTATTTATTTGCGTTCCTGAGGATGTCATTAGACAAAAGCGCTTGAGCACCATTCTGTTGCACCATTCTGTTTCCTCTTTCCTTCGTGATTATTTTCATATATATATATATATATATATATATATATATATATATATATATATATAATATATATTACACCGGGTATGGCAAAAAAAAAACTAAGCCACTATTTTAAACATACATTTTAAACAAATAATGTAAACAAACTTTAAAACAACCTTTTTTTTTAAGTATAGGATCACTTATCTTACACATCATGATAAGAGATGTTTAAAATGCCCTCCGTCATTATACCTACTGAGCTCAAAACGCATTCGCCACTCGTCGATAGCACTGTTCAGAAATTGTCGCGATATGCTACGCCATTCGTCTACGATTGTAGCTCTAAGTTGCTGAACATTTCTGGTTTGATGACGAGGGTGGTAAACATTTTCTTTTAGTGCTTCCTACACTGAGTAGTCCAATGGATTTAAATCCGGGCTGTTGGCCGGCCACATTGCGGGTTCTATAAAATCAGGGGCTCTCTCGGATAATCAACTGTGGCTCTAGCGCGATGACAAGGTGCACCATTTTGTTGGAAAACGGTTATCACCGCATATTTGTCTAATATCTTGAAAATATGGAACAAGAAGACGATTACAGTAATATTCCGAATCCATTCGTATTCTTGGTTCTACAAAAACCAGTATTATTTTTCGGAGTTTCGAAAATCCTACATTAACCATTACACTATGAGAAAATCTCTTTCTCTTCATAACCTTTCAGGCGTTATATCGCGTTTCCTTGTGACAGCGGCATATACACGACATCATTCTGTTTATTAATTGGTTTACTAACTGTAAATATTTTCTCATCACTAAACTATATCTTACGAACTGTGCGCGATGAAAATCTAACGAGTAATTATTGGCAACATAATCGATTTTGCTTATGAATGTCAGTTAAAGTTTGCACTGAAATTCGTTTGTATGCGTTCAAGTTTAGGTCAAATTTTACTATTCGCCGAACACGTCAGATATTTCTATTTCCGTGGCTATTTCATTTGGTTAAATGCGTCGCAGGTTCTTCTCGACGCAATATTCTTGTCCCTACGAGATCGATATTTGCTTGTGTTCGAGCAATATATATATATATATATATATATATATACATATACACTAGTGGTGGACCGGATATCCGCATCCGCATCATTTTTAACATCCGCATCCGCATCATTTTTAACATCCGCATCCGCACTTCTGACTACGGATGTTATGCGGATATTACCTCTAATAAATTATGCAATTTACAATTAAATTAGCTTATAAAGTAGCTTATAAGGCCCAGTCATGCACATTTCATGTAAAGTATTAATTAATTATTAATGAACAAACAAATATATAAACCTCAAAATATAAATACCTGGTTACACAGAAAATTGAATGAAACTTTTCATTGTATTTTCTGTGGCTGAAACTCTTGAGAAAATTATTATTATCATCATAATGAAAACAGTAATATTAATTTTAATTCTTATGCATTGCCTGCTATAATAGTAATATCACGAAATTTGAAAAAATGTCATATATTCACAATTCTATATTATAATGATAGATTAACTAAATATCCGCATCCGCGGATACTGAAATTAAAGATCCGCATTCGCAGATGTTGAAAAACTGACATCCGGTCCACCACTAAATTGTATACTTTATATATACTGTATAATATATATACTATATACAGGGTGTCCCATAAGTCTGGCATCATAGGAAAAATAATAAAAAAAGGCAAAACAAAAGCTTTTATTTACAGAACGTGCTCAATATGTCCACCATTGTTTTCAATACACAAATTTAGACGTGATACCCAGTCAGCAAGCACACGGTGAATGATGTCAGGAGTAATGGTGTTACATGCCCCAATAATGTGCTGCCGCAAATGTTCAACACTCCTAATTTTCTCTGCGTATACCAGCGCTTTCAAGTGGCCCCAGAGATAAAAACCTAGTGGCGTGAGATCTGGGCTTCTAGCTGGCCATTCCACAGGCCCTCGACGTCCTATCCAATGACCAGGGAATTGTTGGTACAGGTATTCCCTTACTTGGGTGCTGTAATGTGCAGGAGCGCCGTCTTGCTGGAACCATGTTGGGAAATTTCCTTCTTCGTTCAAGACACTGGGAAATGCTTCTTCCTTGAGCATACGTAGGTAGGTGCCTCCAGTGACATGTTCATCGGAAAAGAGGGGGCCTATGATGCGATCCTCCCAAATGCCACACCATACCATCACCCGAGATGCACCTTGTTCCTTTGAAGAGGTATACCAGTGAGGGTTGTTTTGAGACCAGTAGCGGGTGTTCTGTCGATTTCTGTCGATTTCCATAAAAAACAGCCTCGTCACAACAGAATGGTGGACGGGAAATTGGCATCCCGAGCATAAATTCTGGTTTGTAGAAATAGAAAAATATGAATTTCTCCTATGATGCCGGACTTATGGGACACCCTGTGTATATATATATATATATATTAGGGTGCCACTTATTTGGGGTGTTTTTCATTTTTTGGGAATTTCTATCAGGACGGGCGTATTTCTGGTGTCATTCCGTCTAAAAACATTGTGTGTAAAATATTTTTGAAATAAAATAATAATTAGAACTGCCTCAACGAGGTCAAAGTTTATACTTTTTGTCGAAAAGTACTCATGGCGTTCTGTTATCATGTCAGTTTTCGTTTCGATAGCTGCTGTAGTTTCTGAGTTGAAAAATGATAACAGACAGACAGACGGACGGACGGACGGACGGTCAGAGTCGTTGGTTTAGTCTTCCGCACTGGTGTACAGAAGACTAAAATGAGGTATTATACAGGGTGTAACACGAGTTTATCCAAATATTGATACAGGCGAAAGAACATGTTATTCTAAGTAGAAAATGGGTTGGGACGAGTTTTGCCAACACTAACAGTGTTTCATTCTCTTTTTCAGTGAGTTCTGAAACGACGTGATGGCTTCGGCAACAAGATCTAAAACAGCAGTCTATCTCCTGGGGACCGTGGACCACAGCATCACAGGAAGCATGCTGCCTACGGGAAAGCAGGCGCTTCAGTACTTTTTCCACCTTCACCTTGACGTCAAGAAGCCGATCAAGGAAGCAGCCGCTGAGACAGTGACCGCAGTCAAGGAATTCTGGGAGCGGTCCCGTATTCCTACGCAGAAAGACTAACGCGCAAGGGACAAGGTTCTCCGAATGTACGAGAAGTGGCGGGCTCTGAACAAGAACTCGAAACGGCGCACTGTGACCCAAATCAGGAACGAGGCCGAGTTCCTCTCATCCCTTGACCGCCTCTTCGACATCGCACACGAACAGGCGATGTCGATGATCACAATCGAAGAGGACAGGGAGTTCCTGACGGGACAAAGGGCCGAGGTGCGGCGCGGCCGCATCTCCTCCACACGTGACATGACGCTGCACACTGAGGAGGAGCGTGCGAGGAGACAGGAAGCGGAAAGGAGCCGCCGGCAAGATGATGAAAGGGCGAACAGAGAGAGCCGAGAAGAACTCGTCGAACTGGCATCGAGCTCCAGCTCAGGTGCAAGCAGCCCGACTCGGTCACCGACACGGCGTCGTCGCCGAGAAGAAGAGGAAGAGCTCTCTCTCCCGGGCCCGTCCACGTCGAATGCAGAAGCATCTACGACCCCTTTACCACCCAAGCGATTCCGCGCGTCGAAAAAGATGATCACCCCTGATCTCTCCGCAGCGATGGATCGGACGAAACTTACCGACCGAGGTGTTTTTTTGCTGTCGGCGGCTGCGAGGAGCTTGGGCCACGACCCTGAGGAGCTGGTCTTGAACCGCGAATCCTCCCGCCGCGACTGAGCAAAGTTCCGTGCTATGGCAGCAGCGGAAATGAAGGCAGCCTTCCATCCTACTGTGCCGCTGACCGTTCACTGGGACGGGAAAATCGTACCAGCGGCTGACGGAGGCCCTGCTGAAGATCGCCTTCCAGTTCTGGTGTCTGGGGAGAACGTCGACAAGCTTCTGGCTGTGCCCAGCCTCCCCGACGGCACCGGCCGCGCCATGGCGGAAGCCGTCCTCTCTGCCCTCGAGGATTGGGACATCAAGGGACGGATCTGTGCCCTCTCTTTTGACACCACCGCCTCAAACACAGGACTCTCAGGAGGAGCTTGCTATATCATTGAGCAGAAACTCGAGAAGACAGTGCTTCATTTGGCTTGCCGCCACCACATCCACGAACTGGTGTGCGAGAAGGCATTCACGGCGTGCCTCGGTCCCTCTACTGGTCCTGACATCCTCCTGTTCAAACGATTCGCCGCCCAGTGGGACTTCATCGATCAAACCAAAGCGAAGCCCTTCGAGGATGGAACCATGCCGCAGCACCTGAAGGACGCCCGCGACGACCTGCTGATCGAATTCAGCCGCCTCCTCGACGGTCAACATCCACGTGATGACTACAGGGAACTTTTGGAGCTCTCTGTAATTGTGCTGGGCGGTCCGAACAAGCGGGGTGCCCGGTTCGCTCGTCCCGGCGCCTTCCATCGCGCGCGCTGGATGGCAAAAGTCATCTATGCCATCAAACTGTTCCTGTTCCGGGAACAGTTTCAGATGTCGTCAGGCGAAGCGGCTGGAATCCGGCGATTCACCATCTTCGCCGTGTCCATCTACGTGACGGCCTGGTACAAAGCGCCGCTCCCGGCAACGGCCCCAGCCGCGGACCTCGCGCTGCTCAAGGCCCTCGTCTATTATCCGGACTCAGCGGTGGCCAAGGCGACGGCGACAGTCTTCGCCAGGCACCTATGGTACTTGAGCGAGCGCCTCGTCACCCTGGCCATCTTCGACGAGGGTATCGACTTGGCGACAAAGCGGGAGATGATTAAAGCGATGGAAGAAGAGGAAGGATCGGAGGATCCCCCGCGGCGTATCAATGTGGACCTGTCCACCGCCTCAATCGCCAACAATACATTGGCCAAGTTCACAACGACTACATCAAAGGAGTTCTTCAAGGTTCTGGACATCAGCACCGCCTTCCTGCTCAAGGATCCGGAGGAGTGGCGGACGGACCCAGCCTTCATCGCCGCATCCCGCCGAGTCCAGGCCCTTCAAGTTGTCAATGACTTCGCGGAGCGCGGGGTGGCGTTGATGCAGTCTTTCAACCTGGCCCTTACCAAGAGTGAAGACCAAAGGCAGTTCCTCTTACAAGTGGTCGAGAAGCACCGCTGTGACTTCCCAACCGCCCGCAAGTCCACCGTGACCTCTGCAAAGTAGGCAACAATGAGAGGGAGATGGGCGCCCATGATACCCCCCCCCCCTTGAGGGGCTAATACTCGAGTTGAGGGGGACCTAGAGTTGAAAGTATGAAGTCCAGTTATATGTTTTAGGTCAAGATTAGTAGCTTGAACAAACTAGAAGTGATATTTTATTTGCTAGAGGCATAGAACATCATGATCTAAAATTTCTACTTTTCGAGAAAATATACAAACTTTGACCGTATTGAGGCAGTTCTAAATATTGTTTTATTTCAAAAATATTTTACACACGATATTTTTTGACAAAATGGAACCAGAAACGCGCCCGTCCCGATAAAAATTCAAACTTTCGAAAATAAGTGTCACCCTAATATATATATATATATATATATATATGGAGAAGATCCCTAGACACGGGAAATACCGAGCATCTTGAAAAGAGCAAACATTGTCCCTATATATAAAAGCGGGGATAGATCTCAAGCAAAGAACTATAGACCAGTGTCCTTCACGTCCTACCTCACCAAAATATTTGAAAGAATAGTCAGAGAGAAAATCTACGACTTCTTCGAGACATTGGAAAGATTCAACGAAAATCAGTACAGATTCCGATCAGGAAGATCATGCCTATCACAACTTATAGAGCATTATAACAATATCCTAGATGCACTTGAAGGCAATGAAAACTATGATGTCATATACACGGATTTTGCTAAAGCTTTCGACAAATGCGATCATTGTATAATAGCACATAAAATGAAACATATGGGAATAACAAGCAAAGTGAGGAAATGGATCTGCATCTTCCTCACAAAACGACTACAGGTGGTCAAAATTCAAGATGTATCATCATCAGAATCGGAAGTACGCAGCTCAGTACCACAAGGTACAGTGCTGGTCCAACTCCTGTTCATTATCATGCTAACAAACATAGACAGTGGAGTAAACAGCAACAGTATAGTAACGTCCTTTGTGGACGATACAAAGATCAACAGAAAAATCAGCGATGCAAATGATGTTGAGGCCTTGCAGAGGGACACGAACAAAATATACACATGGTCAGAAGACAACAATATGACATTTAACACCGAGAAATTTCAGCTTTTGAGATATGGTAGAAATGAGGAACTTAAACAGACTGCATATTATGCTCCAGATAGACAAGAAATTCAGAGAAGCACGAAAGCGGTCGACTTGGGGGTAATAATGACCGATGATGCCAAATTCGAGACACAAAATCGGATAGCAATAAACAAAGCAAAAGGAGTCGCTGCACAGGTACTAAGAACGTTCAAAAAGAGGGACAAGACAGTAATGATTCCCCTGCTGAGAACACTGATCATACCAAAACTTGAATACTGCTCAGTTTTGACGTCCCCAAATAAAAAGGAAGAAATTAATAAACTAGAAGAAACGCGCGCACATTTCACAGCCAAGAGTGATGGCTGCAAAGAACTTAACTACTGGGAAAGACTACGTAAACTAAATGTGTACTACCTGGAAAGAAGAGAGAGGTATACCTTAATCTCCATTTGGAAAATGATCGAAAAACTGGTATCAAACCTCAAACTAAACCCAATTGCCATCCAAACAACGCTGGAAAATAGGAAAGGCAGAATGTGTAGTGTTCCAAAATTAAAGGCCCGACAAGGGACCACCTCAGCTATGAAGGAAAATAGCTTGGTTGTCAGGGGTCCAAGAATTTTCAATCAGCTTCCAAAGGACGTCAGGAACATTACAGGGGTCAAAGTTGAAGTCTTCAAGAGAAGACTAGATGCCTGGCTCAGGACGGTACTAGATGAGCCGGGTGTACGTGGCTATGTACGGTGGAGAGCACAAGAAAGCAACTCGCTCCTCCACCAAGCCAGGCCTGAGGCGGGTCCACCAGCTTGACCTTCGTGTGAAGAAAGACCGACGCACGGAACCCTAACGAGGTCGAGGTGTGTATATATACTTTATGAGAGTTCGAACGACGGTTCAGGATCGACCTGCGGTCGACCCCTCTGCAGTATCGCCTCATTTTCGGGATTTGGTGAAGGAGGGAATTGCTGTCTGATCTCCTGCCCTCGTAGCCAGCCACGCATGGCTTAATAAATAATGATTGAGGTTGTTTAACCTCCTTCGCAACATCTAAGGTCATATGACGGAGGGGACCTACAACTTTACGTGGGATCCGAACCACGGGTCGCTACATAATCTGGACGCGGAGGACGGTCCCCCATCCAACTACTACCCAGACCCAATGACGCTTAACTTCGCTGATCAACGGGAAGCGGTGTTACGACATTCGCTACGACGTAGCCCCCACGCATGACTGGTCAGGGACTTTGCACAGGAATCTGTCCAGCTGGTTCTTGAAGTTATTCAGGTCGGTGTGCTGGAGATTCCTTACTTCTTTTGGTAGGTCATTGAAAAGCTTTGGGCCTCGTATTCTGAGGGTATTTTCCATCTTCGTTTTCATGGCCCCTTGTCACATCGCAGCTGGGACAGTATAAAATCTGCCTCTTCTCTCATTCAAGTTTTTCCATTTCTTTTCTAAGGTTAGGGACCGCCCGCAAATATTTTCCATATGTATATTATTGTGTACCACTCGCACCTCCTTTTGAAAGAGTAGAGTTTCAAGGATTGTAGTCAATACCAATAATCTTCACCTTCCGTTTCCTCTATTTTAGACGTAAAAGTCCTTTGTATAGCTTCAATGTTCACAATGTCTCGTTTTCTGTATGGGCTTGTGAGTACTGAGCAACACTCAGTTATTGGTAGGACTAGAGTCTAGACTCTTCCATAATTTGAGCATGATGTTTGTTTTTCTGCTGCGGAAGCTCCTCCAGATGATTCCCATTATTTTTGTAGCCGTTGTAATTTTGTTGTCGTAGTACTCTCTGAATTCTGCCTCCGACGACATTATTGCTTCAAGATCCCCGACTTGTGGATTTGGTGTTATCTGTTTGTCTTGCAGAGTTTTGTACCCTTTATTCTGAAGCTCCTTGTTATTACTATATCTGAGAAGTTGGAATTTTTCTTCGTTGAACTTCATATTGTTGTCTTCTGCCCACTGGAATAATGTTTCAATGTCGTTTTGTAATATTTGTATGTCACCTTCGTTCAATATTTCCTTACATATCTTTGTGTCATCTGCGAAACATGATGCAGTACTGTCATTGCGTCATTGCGTCCAGTAATTCCTGTATTCTTAACTTTGTGTGCTATAATTCCATTGTACTCGACACAGTGTTTCCAATATTTTCTCCTGGTGGTCTAATAGCTGTCATGGATATGATCTTCCAGCTCTGAAGCCATGTTGATTTAGGTTGTATAAGTCATTTTCTTGTAGGTAGTAGGTAGTTTTGCCTCTAATTATACGTTCAAAGCCCTTTATAAGGTGGGAGGTGAGAGCTACTGGCAGATAATTCTTGGGCATTGCTCTGTTACCTTGTTACCACCTTTGAATAAGGGGGCAATGTTCGCGTTCTTTAATGGAAGTGAAATTTGTCGTGTGTCGAGTGATTTCCTCCATAGTAAGTATAACGGTTTGGCAATACTCTCTCTACATTTCTTCAGAAACGTGGCACTCCATGTGTGTCGCCCTGGTACTGAATTGTCTCGCATCTGCGATAAGGCCGTAATTATATCTCTAAGTCTATTAATAGGTTTGTACCAGAATTTGTCCTTAGCTGATTTGTATCAATATCGAAAAATTCGTCTGGGTTTTCTACTTTCATCTCGGACTTAGGGGTGCTAAACACAGAGTTAAATTGTTCCTTAAACACTAAACAGTTACCTCATTTTTTTTGGAGTCATTTGTGTGTTTGGCGTCCCCGTCTATCAACGGACCAATACTCTCTCTACACTGCATTTTCCTTTTCGCAAACGTGTAGAAGTATTTTGGGTTATTTTTCATGTTTTCTGCTACCTTGCTTTCCTCCTCGTTTGTCTTATGTATGAATGTTTGCTTTAGGTCCATTTCCATTTCGACAAGTTTCCCCTCTAGTTTGATTCTCCTTGCATCAGTTCTGCATCTGTGGAGATGTTTTACGGTTTCCTTCCGTTGTCTAAATAGTGTCCTGAGTTTTCTCTCGAGCTTGCTACATTTTCTTTTTTGTCTTTCTGGAAGATGCTTCAGTAATATATAGGTTTGGTTTCAGTCTCCATTATACCTAGTATTTCTTCTGGAGTCTTCTCGTGAAGTAGCAATTCCCAATTTACTTCCTGTAAATCTTTATTTACACTTTCCCAATCTACTTTCTTTGAATTTATGTTTAAGCCTTCAAATATTCCTTCTGCCTCTGGGATGCGTTTTCGAACCTCTGTGTGCGAACTTCAATTGTATATCGATTAGGTTATGGTCGGAGAAATTTGTGTGCGAACTTCAATTGTATATCCATTAGGTTATGGTCGGAGAAATTTGTGTGCGTTACCTTTTTATGTATTATTATCTCATTGTTATTTGTCAAAATTAAATCCAAAACGTTCTCTTTTCTAGTGGCTTTACAGATTTCCTGAGTAAGGGCATAATTTTCCATCATATCTAATAGCATTATTGCTTGGGTTCTATCATCTTTTGTAATATATATATATATATATATATATAATTTTCTTAATATATTATTGTTACGTCCTCTCTCTCTCTCTCTCTCTCTCGTTTTGATTGGAGACTCGCAGATTAGGGGCCAGGAGAAGTACTTTGCTTCTGCAAACCGAGACAGGAGGAAGGTAAGGTGCTTACCCGGTCGGGGAACGGCGCATTTAAGGAAGGAATTAGAGAAGCTGCGCGTGGCTAGTCGGAGGACTGCGATCGTTGTCCACGCTGGTGGCAACGACCTGTTCCTCAAAGACGGTACGGTAGGTTCGACAGAAGGGATCATCACCGAGCTCATGTCTCTTCTGGATGATCTAAAACTTAAGACAGACAGGTGAATGTTGATGGGTATTTTACCGCGGATGAATGCCAGTGACCACGCGCTCAGTAAGGTCATTGACATCAACGAGAGGGTGCAAGACTTGTGCCTCCCACTGGGCGTGAGGTTTGTTGACCCGTTCGACGCGTTTTCGGGTAGGTGGGACCTGTATCAGAGGGATGGTGTCCACCTCAATGTCAAGGGTAAAGGTGTGCTAGACACGCTGCTTGACCGGCACCTTACCGTATGGTGAGGTCAAGCCCGGGGATTAATGATGGGCCCCCACCGGGGAGAGAGGATGTTGAGCCGGTGGCGGACGTACCTTCAACTGAATGGTGTGTGCATATACAGGTGGGTGACCCTCCTTCCCCGTTGGAGGGGGCTCAGCCTCCTGCGGAAGTTGCCCCCTCGTTGGTGAGGGGCTCTTCAACTCCGGACAGCCCTGGTTGTTCGGGGAACGGGTCGTGCTAGGGGGCGGTCAGAATAGGGAACGCTCCCTCCGTGCAGTGCTTTTTAATGCTAGGTCGATTAGGAATAAGTTTTGGGAGCTACGGGCGCTCGTAGCATCAGAATACTAGGATATCTTGCTATCACCGAGTCCTGGATTCAAACTGATCGTAGGGACTACATCGGGGAGTTTGAGATTCCCGGGTGTAGAATGTTTCACAAAGACCGCACCCGTGGGGAGGAGGGAGGGGTATTAATATACGTGAGGGATACGTTGAGTCCGGTTGACTGCCAGTTCCGATCGGAACGGGAGCTACTTGGCGTCGATCTGAACGTGGGAGGGACGAACTATAGGTTAATCTTGGTGTACAGACCTCCGCATCTCCTCCTCGAGGAGGATACAGCCCTGTACACTGAACTCCGTAGCCTGCTAGGGGACAGGGTGTGTGTAGTTTAAGGAGACTTCAACTGTCGCGGCATAAAGTGGGAAGACAGGACTGATGATGCTGAGGGGAGGAGGCTAGTTGACTTTGCTGATGAGAACTTCCTCACTCAGTGGGTCAATGAGCCTACACGAGCGAAAGCGTTCTAGACTTAGTATTCACGACCAAAGACAACCTCGTCGCTGACCCCACCGTTAACGAATCGTTGGGCGGAAGTGATCACGGTCTGATTAGGTTCTGTGTGTGCGTCCCTCGGGTGAAGTGTAGTAACTATAGAGGCAGTAAGCTCGATCTACAGCGGGCGGACTTTGTTGGCCTCCGGGATAGCGTAGGTGAGATGGGGTTAGAGGGCGGCTGCTATGTTCAGGGAGTGTGGAGTGCATTCCGGGACGAGTTTATGGTGCTGCAGTCTGCTGCCATACCCTCAAAATCAGTCACCTCTGCTTCAACGCAGCCTAAGTGGTTCAGTCGTGACATCGCTTCGGCTATCCGAAATAGGAAAGCTGCGAATAGGAGGGCGAAGGCCAATCGTTCCTATGAGAACACTGAGGCGTATGTCCACCTGTGCAGGGAAGTGAAGGCGAAGGTTAGGCTAGCGAAACGTAACGAAGAACTCCGGGTGGCAAGCCTCTGCAAGGCGAACCCTAAGGAGTTCTTCAGTTATGTTAATAGTAGAAAGCCCATTAGAAGCATGATAGGCCCGTTAAAGGACCCCAGCGGCGTTCTGCGGACCTCCGACGCGGGCATCGCTGATGTGCTTAATGAGTACTTTGCGGGAGTGTTCACCAGGGAGGACACCCGCGTCATCCCCGAGGCAGGCGCAGGCATGAAGGTACTGGCCTGGATAGTGTTCGGTGTACCGCGACAGTTGTTGCCGATTGAATAGACAAACTGAGCGCGTTTAAGGTTCATGGGCCAGACCAGTTCCTCCCCAGAGTGTTGCGGAAGGTGCACGACCAGGTGGCTGCCCACCTGGCTACAGTCTTCAACAAATCGTTGGAGACGGGCCAGGTGCCTGGTGACTGGAGGGAAGCCAATGTGACCCCTATCTTTAAGAAAGGGGATCATGAAAGTCCAGGGAACTATCGTCCCACTAGTCTCACTTCGGTTGTAGGTAAATTATTAGAGGGGATAATAGCGGATAGGATCGTTGACCATTTGGATTACTACAAGCTGCTTGGGGATTCCCAACATGGGTTTAGACGGCATAGGTCGTGTCTCCCCAACCTGCTCAAGTTTTTCCACATCATGTGGAGTGAGTACAATAAGAGTAGGACGATTGATATACTTTATCTCGACTTTCAGAAAGCCTTTGATAAGGGTTGTATTTAAATGGGCTACCTCTGGTTGGGCCTCGGTCACTAGTGGGGTTCCTCAGGGTTCCGTTTTGGGGCCACTGTTGTTTATCATTTACATAAATAATATCGACGGTGGCATCGTTAGTAGAATCGCCAAATTCGCTGATGACACGAAGCTTCGGGACACTGTTGGGACTCCAGAGGCGATCGAGCAACTGCGTGTGGACCTACGTAGGATAGGAGAGTGGTCCGAAAAATGGCAAATGCCGTTTAACTTGGGTAAATGCAAGGTGATGCACATTGGCTACGCCAATCCCAAGTCGGACTACTTGATGTTGGGGAGTAATATCGAGGCCACTGATTTGGAAAAGGACTTGGGTGGAAAAGAAAGCCCAGAAGCTGTTGGGTTATATCAGGAGGCAATTTCGATTTCGGAACAAGGAGATTGTGCTCTCTCTGTACAATTTCCTGGTTCGGCCGCACCTGGAGTATGCTATGCAGTTCTGTTCGCCCACCCTCAGGAAAGATATTGAGAAGCTGGAGCGAGTGCAGTCGAGGGCCACAAAGTTAATCCATTCCGTTAGGCATATGGGCTACAATCGACGCTTACGCACCCTGAATTTGTTTTCGCTGGAAACTCGGAGGCTGCGTGGTCAACTCATCGAGGTTTTCAAGCTCTTACACAGGTTCGACGATGTTGATTTTAGAAGCATGTTTAGTTTAAATGATAACTCGCAACAATGGTGCGAAGTTGGATTTGAAACGGTTTAGCACTAGTGTGTGTGGGAATTACTTTACCTATAAGATCTGCGACACGTGGAACAGGTTACCTTCAGAAGTTGTAAACAGTTCCTCTGTGGATCAGTTCAAGAAAGGGTTAGACCGAATCTTGCACACTATTTGAGGGTGTAGGAATTTTTCTGTGGCACCCGTTGCCATTGGTACCTCCTCGGTATGGACCGCAAGGCCTTTTGAGGTACTTTTCGTCCTTGTAACTCCTGTGAGGAGAAACGCTATAGGGGGCTTCGACACACACTTTGAGAACATTGTTTTACTCTATATATAGCGAATACATTACCAAAATTGTAAGAAATAAATTATTTTATCTTAATATACCCGAATGAATGTTTTTTTTTGTTAAATAGGTATAATGTCATGAGATGAGTGGTGCATAAGAGAGAGGTTAGGTCAGGTTATTTTTATTTTCATTTATTTTCAAGCTTGTTAGGTTAGCACAGGATTGAATGGTGACCGCTAAATTTCGTTGTACATCACATACACATCTACATACAAAAGAAATTATTATCAAGGTTAGGTCAGTTTTAGCTTACCGCTATATTTAGAGCAATATTGGGGTTTTGGGGGACAGCACCCCCGCCCCTTATCTCACCCTTATCAACCTCCCCGTTTGGAGATTAAAATTTTGCTTTTCTCCCTCTTTCCCCATCTTTGCCCTCCCCCCTTTCCCCATCTTTGCCCTCTCCCCCTTCCCCATCTTTTCCATCCCCCCTTTCCCCATCTTTGCCCTCTCCCCTTTCCCCATCTTTTCCATCCCCCCTTTCCCCATCTTTTCCATCCCCCCTTTCCCCATCTTTTCCATCCCCACTTTCCCCTCTTTTCCTCTCACTTGACATTGGCACCCACACCCCCTTGCTCCATTTTCAAACATACTACTGACTTAATTAAAGGTTCGAGCCTAATCGAACTTTTCGAAAAGTTCCACTGTTGTAACATTAATAGTAATTTTTATTGGAAATAAAGTAGAAAATTATTTTTCGAGAAGTTTCCTCTTTAGATTCTCTTTATTTTTGCTCCAAATTTTCTTTTGAAAAAAAAAAATATATATATATATATATGTGTATATACACTCGTGTATAGGTCGAGTTTTTAAGACTGAATTCTTAGGCAAAAATTAGGGGGTCGACCTATATAAGGGTAACATTTTCGTGGGGTTGAAATCCGTGCACGATGGGGAAGGCGAGGAGCTACTGTTAGCTTCAGACATGAAAAATATTTACCATTTAGTACCAGTAAACAGTGAAAACATAAAATATGTACCAATTATTAAAATTACAGAATGGTAGCACAGGATGATATAAAACATAAAATGAATACATTTTTAAAAGTTTATAATTATATAGAAAGATACATCAATTTTTGTTCATTAAATTTGAAACAAAAGACATGTGGTAACTGTACACTACGAAGTTATACAAAGATTCAGTTCAGCAAAGAATAGAATAGAAAAAAACATTCTGTATTGCAAACTACGATACCATATGTCTGAAAATGTACATTAACAGTTTTTTCTGATATCCTAAATTCCCTTGTTGCTGCACAGTTGTTAGTCTGTTCTGCATATTCAACTACTCGGAGCTTGAACTTTGCTCTGAACTTGTTTCTTAATGAATCCATGCTGACAGAGAATATGGGTCTGGCGCGTCTACACTATAAGACGCAATTGGAAATGGCTGTTCCACAGTAGGTTATCAGTAACCTGTCTATACATGATGACGTGTTTAAGGTCACCTAGACGCAGTTGCCAGTTTCTAGTTTTTGGAAATGAGTTTTATATGCCATAAAATATGGTGCTTTATTACCCTAATTTGTTGTTCCACTACCCTCAACAACTGAGGTCAACCTATACACGAGGCATATGATAAATTAATGATTTCTTGGACAAAAATCAAGGGTCGACTTATACTCGGGTGTGTGTGTGTGTATATATATATAATATATATATATATATATATATATATATATATATATATATAAAATATGGGATTGAACTCAGAATGGTCCCCTGAGGTTTTTTCATGATACACACAGACCGTGCATGGAACAAGGAACTCTTCAAGGAAAATTAAATCCACTATAGTCCGAATAAGTAATGGTAAATTACAAACATTATAGAATTTTCTTTTTCATAATGTTAGCCCGACGTGGGCAACGGGTCACTCACACGTCGGGCTAACATCATGAAAAAGATGATGTTAGCCATGTTAGCATGTTCCACGCACAGTCTGTGTGTATCATATATATATATATATATATATGAGCGGCGGCAAGTCGTTACAGTACAAGGAATATCTTCATCAGAATCAGAGGTCCTCAGCTCAGCACCACAAGGAATAGTAATAGCCCCACTACTCTTCATAATTATGCCAACTGACATAGATGAGGACATTACCAGAGACAGCACAGTAACATCCTTTGCCGATGACACAAAGATCAATAGAAAAATAAGAAACCCAGAAGATATAGGATCTCTACAAACCGACATGAACAGAATCTACAAGCGGACGGAAGGCAACAATATGAAGTTTAACACAGAAATTTCAGCTGTTACTGTACGGAAAAAGAGAGGACCTAAAATCCATAGAATATTATATCCCAATTGGACAGGAAATTCAGAGAAATTCTAAAGCAAAAGATTTAGGGGTTGTAATGACTGATGATGCGAAATTTGAAACCCAAAATAAGGTAGCAGTAAACAGCAAAGACAATAACTGGGCAGATACTGAGAACCCTTAAACGAAGGGATAAGAATATAATGATTCCTCTACTGAAGACGCTGATCATACGCAAATTGGAATACTGCTCGGTCCTAACATGCCCATACAAAGAAGACGACATTAGACAACTAGAAGGGATTTAGAGAAGCTTCACAGCCAAGATCAGTGGGTTAAAAAAAAAATTACTGGGAAAGGTTACGCGAATTAAATCTCTATTCACTGGAAAGGAGAAGAGAGAGAGAGATCATTATTTACACTTGGAAAATAATGGAAAAACTAGTCCCTAATCTTACGCTGAACCCTGGAACTTCCCAAACAACAATGGAAAGTAGAAAAGGAAGACTGTGTCGTGTTCCAAAATTAAAGGCTAGACAGGGAACATCCTTAACCCTGAAAGAAAATATGATAGTTTTGTTGTGAAAGGACCAAAACTGTTTAATCAGCTGCCCAAAGACCTAAGGAACACGAGTGGTGTTGTGGTGGACATCTTCAGAAGAAGATTAGAGGTCTGGCTCAGAACAATCCCCGATGAGCCGGGCGTACCTGGCTATGTGAGGTGAAGAGTACAAAAAACCAACTTACTACTTCACCAGGCCAACTCGAGAGGAGGGGCTACAAGTTTGACCTTTGTGAAATGAGGAATCATCGCACGGAACATTTGAAAGGTTGAAAGGAAAGGTGTATATATATATATATATATATATATATATATATATATATATATATATATATATAAAATGTGTATATATATATATATACACCCACTGTATATATATATATATATATATATATATATATATATATATATATATATACACTGTACATATACAGGGTGTTTATAATAAAAAGTCCCTATCTATTTCAGTGAAAACGTAGCAAAAAATGGTAAAATTCAATAACAATATAATAGAAGGCATACATTTAATGAATACTTAAGCATATGATTCTACCTGAGCACCATCAGTATCTCTACAGAGTTCGAATCTGTCAGCAGCATTGCGGAACACATTTTGGAGCATGACAGGGGTTATTTTTGTAACTGCTGTTACGATATGAGCACGTAAATGTCCCACCTTCATTCAGATGGCATTTTAAACACCGTCGTTTTTCAACAAGATAGGGCAAACATTGTTCGGGAGTACCTAAATGAACGATTTCCAAATCGGTAGATCGGACGTGGAGGCAACAACAGGGCCTGGGCGGCTCGATCTCCAGACCTAACGCCCTTGGATTTCTTTGCATGGGGCTTTATCAAATCAAACGTCTATCAAACAAGGGCTACAGATCTGCAGGATTTACACGCGCGTATCGTAACAGCAATTACAGAAATAACCCGTCATGCTCCAAAATGTGTTCCGCAATACTGCTGACAGATTCGAACTCTGTAGAGATGGTGCTCAGGTAGAATCATATGCTTAAGTATTCATTATATGTATACCTTCTATTATATTGTTATTGCATTTTAACCTTTTCTGCTACGTTTTCAATGAAATAGATAGGGATTTTATAAACACCCTGTATATATATAGAGTATATACTGTATAATTGGTATATATATATATATATATATATATATATAATATATAATTATATATATATATACCACACATTATATTGGTTTAAATACAAGATTACCTATAAAACTGTTTGCCATGTTGATTATTTTTTAAATATTTGAGTTTTTCTCTAATTTAAACTTTAGCGCACACACCACACACACACACACACACACACACACATACATACAAAATGTGTATACAGTACAGTATCATTTATATATAATGTATATTTCTGAGGGCTTGTTTGCTGTATTTCTTACAAGTAAGAGAGTGCAATATTTTAGATGTAACCGCTGTTTTAAGTTGGAGAAAGCCACCAACCTGTCGAATACTTAAATAAAATGGCGCAGAGCGATTTAATCTCATTTGTGAATAATAAAGGGATAAAAGGAAGGTCCAACGTAACTATTTCCTTCACCCATTCATAACTTTAATTCGGCCATTAAGAATTTTTCCATGTAAATAAAACAGGCCATCAACATCTCAAAATGAAGCGGTCATTTCCTTTCCAAATAGATAAACATCTCCCAGGGAGTTCCAAAAAGGAAATTTAACCACTCCAGAATTCCAGAAACAAATTACTCCAAGAAATTCTCTCTCTCTCTCTCTCTCTCTCTCTCTCTCTCTCTCTCTCTCTCTCTCTCTCTGTCTCTGTCTGTGTCTGTCTGTCTCTCTCTTACACACACACACACACCGCGCCAGCGCATTCTCCGAGAACACTGGAATGCAGCACTGTATTTCGATGTAGTTCCAGTCCGCACTTTTCCAGCTTCCGAAGGTTCGCAATCCAGTTATGGAGAACTCGCTTAAAATGAAGGAAGAAGAGGATGAGAGAGCGAGTCCTGCTCGGAATCTAGTTTACAAATCTACTTTCGGTCGGAATCGAGTTTTGCTGGAATCTAGTTGTGGAAGAACGGAAGTGGGTAAATGGCTTTCCGGCATTTCTTACAAAACCGTTTCCTTTGATTTCGCAGTAAGCAGAGACGGTTTAAGCTGTGAATTTGAGCTCCTAAACTTATACGGAATTCCCATTAAAAACTTTCCGGCGTATAAGAAATGGTCGTTTCTCGACCGAAACAAACGTCCAAATTAAAATCCAAAAATTAGCTTGTAAATATTTTCATAAATTATTTTAATTTCCTTTTAATGTAATTTAAACGGCTTATCAGGTAATGTTTTTGCAGTACATACATACACATACATACATAAGCGTGTTTTATATATATATATATATATATAATATATATATATATTATATATATATATATATATATATATATATATAGGCGAGGCCACCAGCTTAACCTTCGCTTGAAGAGAAACTAATGCACGGAACTGCAACGAAGTTTAACGAAGTTATATATATTCTATATATATATAGCCTACTGTATATATAAGCCCAGTTGTTAAAACGTTGTACTACTACTGAAAAACGTGTGGTTGAATTTTTTAATTCAGATTTCAGCCAGTGAGGATGTTTATCTCGGTTACTTTGACGAGGTCGTGGTTCAAATTTCAAGTTAAACTGTATGTCTAATGTGGGTCAACAAGCTTTGACCTTCGTGAGGATATTTCACCTATAGGAACTATCCATTTTGAAGCTTGAAGTTGACTTTTTCGAATGGTATGAGGATATTTTTCCCATTTTAACAAATAAACACGTCAACAACGCAATTAGAAATCGTTAAAAATGTGGAAAACACCGAAGAAAAACATAAGATCATGCTCTCCACCAGAGGACACAAGCTGTTTTGTGGCACACTCCTTTAAACATATAATCTGACAATTCTGAGACAGGTGCAACTTGTCAACCACTGACCGATTTTTACCCCTACTTTCTTTGCCCTAAAGTAGTGCAAGGCACACTAAATCTCTTGAAAGTGAAGTTTCACTTTCTTTTATACTTATTTTTGTCAGGAACAAGTTACCTTTCATAAAACTGTTTTATATAAGAAATCTGGCTTCTGCTGAACGTGGTACCCGACCACCGGCATAATGTTAATAAGAGAATTTATGTGCTACTAAGTGAACTTTACAAAGTAAATTTTAGTCTTTTTTGTAATTATCTGGAACAGCTTTCCAAACTGTATGTTGATGGTGCGCTTCGATTTTCAGCGAAGAACTATAATAAACGAAACAAAGTATGTGAAATGTTTTGTGAGCCAAATGCAAATCAGATTCACACGCACTCGAAAGCGGAATTGCACCAGACTTTAACCCAGACAATAAAAAAAGTAATTCGGAATACAAACCTCAATGAAACCCAACAAAGGTTTTCCTAAAAAGAGGATGAAGTAAATATCTTAAATGCGACTTATAGCAGCAAAAATAGACTTAAACCTCGAAGAAATGAAAATTATTTGTCTTTCTACTCGTAATTTTTTATAATTTCCTTTTTTGTTTCAGGGTTTCAGAATAGCGGAAAGAAAGCGTTGATTTTGGTTATTTTGATCCTAGAAGTTAAAAAAAATTATTTAGCAGACATTTTATTTTCATTTAATAAACTATAATAAAGAAAAATACACTAAATACCAAATTTGTTAATTGTGGACGCATCACCGGATAACAACGACAAGATATTCTCTACCTTGCTTGTTGGATATCGAAAGAGAACAGTTTGAATCCGGTAGAGGCATGAGACTTTTAAAAAAATTTTCTCTACATATATTGAAAATATTGCATTTAAACTAAGAACTTAGATAACCAGTTGTAATTTAGGAGTAAAATTCAACTTCTTCGTTGGAACTATAAATATAGTAACAACTAAAATTACAGTTGTCAAACCTATAATGGAGTAAAGTAGTCAAACGTATAAGATTTTGATGTGAAACTATGAGAAAAGGTATTTTTGGCGTTTGGTTTTATTGGCTGGGCCACTGCATTTAGGAGTACTGGGGCTGCGGCCCTTGATACCATTGTGGATGTTGTATTAACGTGGTTGGTGTTGAATAGGAGGGTGATGTATGTAATGCTAGGGGTGCATATATCTGCGAAGTTCTGTCTTTTCTCAGAAGCAACAGTTGAGCTTTTGTCATCCTCATTTCCTCTAAAAAATGTAGTACTTCACTGCCACTGTTATTAGTAGGGCGATCAAAAGTCAATAAAGTCAATTTGTATATATAGCTTGCACGACATATAAAACGCCTAAAAACAAGTTTTAAACACCCAGGTGGGGTGTAGTATTGAAGTTATTAAGTCAATAAACGGTCAATTTTTAGATGTTAGGTCAATTTTTTAGCATTAGGGTAACTTTTTAGTTTTTAGTAAAAACCTTTTACTAGTTGGCGACTCTGCACACAAAATCTGGCAACACTTAATAGCTGAACTGTGTCAGTCACAGTTAAGTACGGTAATGGGAAGGAGGTGCGCCTGCAGTGGTGTTTTATAGGCTTGTAGTTATTTTAAAGTTTATATTTTAGAGGTGTAATTCAAATTTCACTAATTTGACTAATTTTGTTTTTCGCTTTCAGGTGTTTAACTATTTCATAAACTATGCCAAAAACAGCAGCTAGCAGTACTGCTAAAATTCGTGCTATTGTAACAGAATACGCTAAAGAGTTCGTTGCTTCTCCTAAGAATGAGCTGTACTGTCAAATTTGTGCCGTTACGGTGAACCATGAAAAACGGTTTTTCATTGATAAACATCGAAGCACAAATAAACATCAACGTGGACTTGTTCCACAGGATGCACGAATGCAAACATTCTTGAAGCCTGTTTCGACGGATTTTTCTAAAAAGGTCGTGAGCGCTTTTCTGGTAGCAAACATTCTTCTCCACAAGCTAAACCACCCCAGTATAAAAAGTTTGTTTCTTGAAATGGGTCACACAATTCCATCAGTGTCAAGTTGTCGGTCCATTGTCGACGAACAAGCCAATGTTGAAAGTGCTCGTATAAAACAGCTAATGAACGACAAACAAATATTCCTGTCACTTCGTACTTTCTGCAGTAATATATACGGACAGCAACTGTGGGTGAATTATAAAAAAGGTTCTGGCAGAACTCTAAATTTGCTGTACAACAGGTCTTTTAGACTCTTACATAAATTACCCCCGAGATGCTCAGCTTCGCAAATGTTTGCTACCCGCAATGTCCCGAGCTTCCCGGAGGTAACAAGACGTGCTCAACACAGTCTAATGCAAAGAATTAAAAAATCAACCAACCCGATCATCCAAGCTATCCATGAGTCCTGTCATTTATCCTCTAAGCTATGGACTTCTTGGTACGAAAACTTGTCTGTAGCTCCACTTAACTTCGACATTACAGTGTTATTTCTAATCAATTGTATATATTTCTATCTTTAGTATATGAACTGTCATTGTATTAATAATATTTGTCATATGGACTATAGTCTGCCAATAAACCTTTTCATTTTCATTCCTAATTGTTGACGAAAGTGAAGTCTCTGGTTCAAAATATCTAAACATTCTTGTTGGATCTCTAGATGATCCGCAAAAAACATTTACTGAAATGTGAAGTACTTCTAGGATCTCTCACTTCACAAACCATCATCCACAGCATCGATGACACAGTGACACATTTGGAAACATCTAGAGAAGATTTCTGCCTACTGTTAACAGATGCAGCCCGTTACACGACAGCAACTGAAGATGTTCTCAAACAGCTATTCCCAAGGCTGTTTCATGTTACCTGTGTAGTGCATTTGCTCCATAACTGTGAATGAAAGTGAGAGCATTCTATAGCGATGTGGACAATCTTATTGCGCATATCAAGCCCAAGGCGGCTATAGTTAAGAACAAGAGTAGGAAGGCAATGTTTGCGCAATAGGAAGTCCTCCTGAACCGACTGTCACCCGCTGGGTGAGCTGGTTGGAAGCTACATTTTATTATGCAGATAATTTTCCAGAAGTGAAGAGAATTGTCGAGCAAAAGAAAGTGTCGCTAACGATGGTGTTCCAAAGCAACCACTTGCGATCAGAAGAGATTATGGGCCTATTGCTGACTTGGTGACGAAGGCGGAAGCGTCAAATTTCAGCATTCAAGCTGCGTATGAGGCATTGTCTAATTTGAAGTTAGGTAGAGATGAATGTTCTATTGCCCAGTACATTAATGCATGACTCCAAAAGAATGATATATGCAACATAATTAATCTCAGAAGGCCTGAAATTTCTCCTACTCTGTATGGTTCTCTACAGAACTGCCAACTAACATCCGCTGCTGTGGAAAGATCGTTCTCGATGTTAAAAAAGCTTTTGGCGAAAGACCGCAATTTTTTACCCGAAAATGTCTACAAGTACTTAATACTGTATTGTAATTGTATTCACTGAGTACCTAAAGTTTATTTCACCAATTTATTACTGAGTACTACTAAGTAATAAATTGGTGAAATAAACTTTAGGTTTTCTCTGTCACAACTCATAAAAAAAGGTCAATTTTTTAGGTTAACTTTTTATGGAAACAAAGTCAACTTTTCCACATTTTTCCGTCAACTTTTGTTTGCCCTAAGTTATTACTTCTATTTAGGATGTGAGCTGTTCTTTCTCGTTCCCTTCTTTGAGTACCCTTAATGTGAAAATACGGCACTCCATATGTAGGCATTTTTTCTCTTTAATTGAATGTCTGCACATATAAGGGTGGAAATAGTAGCAGTTTGTTCCATACCTGCAACTTCCATTCCTCATCATGTAGAAACATTTTTAGGGGTGAGTATACATGCAGTTGGAGCCATATTTGTACGAACCTCTTCTTTAATATTCGCATGTGGTCCGTCGTTTAGATTCCTTTGGGGTCTTGCGGGATTCAATTTCTTTCTTCTGTTTTACCACCATTTCTTCCCGACTCTGTATTTTTCTAATCTTTGGTGTGTTTTCATTTGTATTCTTGGTGTCTGTCTTACGCATCGGGTATTTCTCCGTCTAAAGCTATTTCTACACCTCCCTGTAGTGTTTCCCTCGGTGTCCTGAATCCTATTTTTGTTTTTGTCAGCGTTTTCTGAGGTTTTCTGGTTTTCTGCCGGTGAACCTGTTCGAAATGATTCTTCTATTTCAACATTCTCCATTCCCGTTTGTACTACTTTCCTATTGTTTTCCAATTTTCCATGCACTTGATGCACACGAAGCCGTAAAAGCCTATGATTTTGTTGTTTATTCTATTCATCATTTTCCTGTCCTTTTTATCTAACATTTGTAATGTTTAAATATTTTGCACAGAATGCAATTTAAGCCTGTGGTCCGGTCTACTTCATTTTTGCAATCGCAGAGCTGATACGCGGCGCATTCCATTAAACACAATCCGGCTCTATTCAACTGTCTAAATCTACAGCAACTCCTACATTTTTTTTTGTATGTTTTTGCCCACCCCCCCTTTTTTTTAACTTTCTTCCGTCTATTTCCTTTCTGCTTCTCGATTTTCATCTGCGAAATCTCAACCTTCTCGTTTATGGTCCTCTTCCTCTTTTATAGGCCTCTTAGAAAAATCTCACGAAAGCTATTATTCCGTTCGAATTGTTTTCAATATATGTTTCAATGTGTTGTTTTTCTTTGTGCACGCTGTATGCCATCAGCCTTCACTTAATAAGTTATTTTCGCGTATTCACCAATACTTAACACACACACACACACACACACACACACACACACACACACACACACGCACACACGCACTGGTATAAAATAGAATTTACCGCTAAATTTATAAACATTAGTTATTTTGGTATTAGCACAAAGCGGAAACAAACGTCGGAACACCACGAACAAGAAATAGTATATATATATATATATATATATATATATATATAAATATATGTGTGTGTGTGTGTATATATATGTATATAGCTATGAAAGCGTTGAAACATCATCTCTTCTGGTCCTGTGAAGACGTAAAAAACACCTAAAGGGATAAAACATATTGTATACTTACAATATGTTCTATGGTTTATTGAGCAAAAAATAGCAGTACATGATGTGTGGTATCTCTACCTCCTATAGTTTTTCAGCATCCTTCTATTCTTGCAGTGACAACCCTTGTTTTGCTGAACTGCATAAATCCGCCCTGGCATCGCCCTAACCAAACGCGCGCTGTATGATTGAATCCACTTGTAAGGTCTGCCAAGCTGTTGGCAGGTTCAATTCCAGTTTATTTCAGTACCGTGGCTGTCTTTTTCGTATCGCCTGACCCACGCTCCCCCAAAGATTCTCGATTGGATTAAGGTCTGGTGAGTTTCCAGGCCATCCCACTAGAGGAGTGATGTTATAGTCATCCAACCCCTTCTTCACTTCTTCCTTCTGGTGACAACTTGACAAGGTGTACCATTATACTGGAAGAAGAAATCTCTCTTTCTAGAAACCGGAGTCGTGATGTTGGTAGGAGGGGATTCGAAGGGGTTGGACTCACCATTTCGTGTTCATCGCTCTCCCTTTGTGTAGAATATGTAGGGATGCCCTGTTTTATAACCGGGAAAACACCCCAATATGGTAGCAGTCTCGGGATGCTTCGTCGTGGGCAGCGTACACTCCAGGTTGAAATGCTCGCCTTTTCTTTTGCAAACACGAATTCCTCCTTTGTTGCCGAAGCAATTTAAAGAGGATTTGTTGGAGAAAATGACTTTACACCAGTCACTCTCCGTCTAGTCCTTATATTACAAAATGTGAGACGATCTTGGATGTTCTTTCGACTAAGAGAAGGCTTATTTGCATGTTGATAAACTATTTTCTTCTCATCGCCTTCTGACTGTGCATGCTTATGCTTGCACTCCTATCCTATTTCTTACGATCGTGGCGTTATGAGCTGACTCTTGGCCATCTTGACCGTCCTTTCGCCACCTTTTTTCTGGAGGCAGTGATATGACTGGGATAATGAGGGCCCATTCTGATCACGCCTGAAGCATCAGTTTCTTCCTTCAAATTAATTATCCTGCGAGATTTAAATGAAGATAAAACTTGGGGTTTACGTTAATTTCATTAGCTATCATTCAATGCAATTAGTTCTGTGCATCACAGAGTATCAGAAAATGGAATGGCAGAGGTGACTCACCGTAGAGGGGAACCTGAAGATTTGCTGAAATCGTTTTCTTGTGCAGTCCACATATAGTTCAAGCACGTTGTGATCACCCTCAAAAACCTATCCATGAATAAAACTACGTAAGCTCATGCTCGGTTTGTGATAGAAAATTCGAGGCAAATCATTGGTGTTTCGACTCTTTTGGGCATGGGCTTGCGCCTCGATGGTGTAGTGGTTAGCATCACTGATTATGAATCCATCGGTCCCGGGTTCGATTCCTGGTGACGGCAGGTGGCGTGCAGCTAACTCAGCTGTTCATCCTTCCACACAATAAAAACTGATTGGTAAATAAATGGGTATCCTGGGTAGCCTAGTGGTTAAGACGTTGGGCTGCTGACTGGGAGGTCGTGAGATCGAGTCCGGGAAAGGACTTTGTAATTTCTGACCACCAAGTTGATTTGTGGTTCGGATTTCGTCAAGCTGTCGGTCTAGTGTGGAGCAACAAGCTTGACCCTTGTCAGAATGAACAGTTCGGTCGGAAGCAAAACCAAGGTTATATATATATATATATATATATACATATACATTTAAACTGTAAACACGCAGTATAATTAACGTAAAGAACGACGCTTGTATAGGAGAATATTCCGCGCAAGATGAGAGCGAGAGAACGAAACAAATGAAAAAATGAGGTAACCACCCGGGAATCGAACCCTGGATCTTCCGATTGCCGGTCAGATATGATAACCATTACACCACGGGCCTCACTCAATCAAATGCCGTAATTCCTCTACATACGCGCAGAAACCAATGCCCCAAGGGGGCACCTCCAGCATGCCGTACATTATATACATTTAAACTGCAAACACGCAGTATAGTTAACAAGCGTCGTTGTTTACGTTAATTATATATATATATATATATATATATATATATATTAGGGTGGTCCACTCTTATAGGGGTGGAATTTTTTTTTGTGATTTGTTTTTATTGCTGGGTTGTAACTTATGAGGATGGATGAGAAAACACCTCTGGGAAAGTTTTATTTGAATCAGTTAATTTGTAGGGGTAGCACATGACACTTGAAGTTTTGGTATAATCTGAAAATCACAGCAAAGTTAATCTTGGTGACAGTACATGACTATTAGGGTAACTAACAATTCCGAAATGAATTGACTAACAATTCCCTCTGCACCTCATTTGATCTTTGTTTTCTCGCCCAGTTGCCAGGCTGACTTCAGTGGTTGAGGAAACTGCTTCCTGTAGTTAGCAACAACTTGCAGGAGATACTGCAGTTGTTCCTCATTCCTGGTGTGGCAGCCGTTGTATTCATTAATGAGAGCAACCCCCCTCTCTGCATGATCGTTCACGACAGAGAGGTTTGCCACTGATTTCTTCGCTATTTGGTAATCAGGATCACTGTCCCAATCCCGCACCTCCTTCCTCAGGTATCCCACACCTGACCCCAGAGACAACAGCAGTCTTTTTGAGTTTGCTGTTGCTAGTGACTCGATTGAAGCCCCCTCAGCAACACCTTTCCTTCTCTTCTGGCAATCAGGCTTTCCTTCAACTTCCTCCATCGCCTTCACCATTGCTGTTTTAGTCTCTTCAGACACCTCAGGATCGAAAATCGCGAGGCCCACCATCTCCTCCGAAAGATACCAAAGATGACCGCTGAGTTTTTTTAATGCCACTTCCGAAATTTTGGGGTCATGGTATTCCCGAAGACTCTGCAGAAGACTGAGGTCGCTGCGAGGCGCAGCAGCAGCTATTGGCGCTGTCATCCATGCCTGCAGGTAGATGGAAACAGCGAAGACACTGACATCCTTAAGACACTTTTGCTCTCGTGGAGTGAGGGCTGGGATTTGTCCCCTGAACAGCCACATCTTCAATGAATAGATCACCTTGGATAACCATCTGGCTTGGTGCATGGGGCCAGGTCGCTTGAAGGTGTAGTTGTCAATGCTCCCTCCCAAGAAAATGGGACAGATCGAGGAATTCCTGATAGTCATCTCGAAAGGATTTTGAGGAGTGTTTTTCCTCAGCAAAGCGGAGAATCCAATCTCTAATGGGGGCCAAGAGTCGATGCACCTCTTCATCATCCCATCCGGTGCCGTATGTTCCTGTGTCGATGAAGGTCCATTTGCTCTGAAACCTGCTGAACAATGGAACATCAGGTCCACTCGTTGGGCCATAGCAAGCAGTGAAAACTCCACCGATCATCACTTCCATGATGTGATGACGGCAGGCAAAATGGAGAAGGTCTTTCTTCAAATTCTGCTCCAACAACACACACGCTCCATTCAAACGACCAGCATTGGAGGCAGTGGTGTCGAAACACATCCCCACGACAGATTCTTCGAGGCCTCAATCAGTCAATAATTCAAAAACTGCGCTGGCTTGGTGTTCTCCTGATCCAGTTGGTATTTTGGGGACTCCAAGGAGCTGAGATTGACCCGAAAAGGAGGAAATGAGCACAGGCAGCCGATCCACATGCGCATGGTCTCTGGTGTTGAGGAGGTCTGGAATAAGTTTTCCATCCCAGTGGATGATTGCAGGACCGGACTGAAAGGAAGCTTTTAGGCTACTGCAGATCATGATCCGATGTCGTTCTCTCTGCCGTTTGATGGAGGTCCGGGTGATGTTAAAATTCATTGGGCTGTGGCCAAGGCTCAATGCAGTCTCTGCCATGACTCCAGATTCCTGGGATCTTGGGAGCATTGCTCCAGTAAATTTGACCATGAGAAAAAGTAAATTTGGGTTTGGGTTTTGTTCATCCGCTAGACGTTATGCAATTTTTTTGCGTATACGTTCTTGTACAAACCAATTTTTTTAAATTACAAATTTAGTTATTTTAAGTTTAGTTGGTAATTCCATATTTAACAATTATTTTTATTTTTTGTTAAGCTTCAATGTTTTGATAATTAAAATTTTTTAAAACGTATATTTTTTAATATAAATTATCAGGATTGGACTATGTTCTATTGATCTCGGCCAGGTTTGATAAATTGGCCAGATAATTACTTGTGCGGTTTTAAGTAATCCACCATGACTCTAGAATTGAAAAGTTTAGTTAAGTTTAAACTTACTTTTACTTACTTTAACTTACCTACTTTTACTTACTCTTCCTTACTTTTACTAAGTTTAAAGCACTTACTTTTACTTACTTTCATTGTACTATATTTACTTACTTTTACTCACTTTTACCATACTATATTTACTAACTTTTACTTATTTTGTATTTTTTCAGGTAGTCAATAATCATAATGGATCCTAATATTGATGAAGTTGGAGAGAAAAGTGAGGGTGTTAAAAGGGTTACTTTTGTGGTCAATGCAAGAACAAATATTCAAAGAAGCAAAACTGGGAGGAACATTTTAATTCCAAAAAAAATATTTGTTACAATATAAGAGGTCCCAGAGTTTGGGCCCACAGCTTAGATATTGCAGTAAAGAAATACTGCTAATCTAGAAAATGAAACTTTTTCACTAGATGTTTCACAGACTGAAGAAAGTGCTTCTCCTCCACCTAAGAAACAAAAGGTAAGTGAGGAATCTGCGCATCAGACTAACAAAACTGCTTTAGAGGAATTTGAAAATTCCCAAATCCAGAAGACATTGAATGCAATTTTGCGCTTAACAAAAGAAACTCACCAAGCTGTTGTGGTTAATAAAGAATAATGAATAAATAACTTAAGGTGAGTTATAAACTGTACATTATTGTATTATTATGTTTAGCTAAAACAATTTGTAATTGGTATGTCGTCAATTCAAGAGTTTACTATCATTAACCTATCTAGTGGTGTAAGGGGAAAAAAAGTAAATTCAGAGCTGTGCTCCAGTAAATTTTTTCAAATCTGGAGTCATGGTCTCTGCTATTATGTAGGTTGCCATCCTGTCCGTAGTGTGTGTCCGATCTAGGGCAGCAGCTAGATTTGATGTTATCACATTCTTGACTCTTTTCACCTGTTTTGGAGGTCGCTTTCCACCTTTTGCCCATTCATCTTCGGTGGAGGATGACTCGTCAGTGACTGAGGATTCTGTTGAGGACACCAATACTGCTGTACCCGACGTTGATGCACCTTCATTGACTGCCTGCAATACAATCGAAGAAAATGGACAATTAGTGTTAACGAACAACCTAATCATTGCAATGAAATGAAAGTAGGAATTTGAAGAACAATCTCACCTTTCTCTTTCGCATCTCCTCCTCCATCTTCCTGTGGGCAGCTTGTTTTTCTTTTTCTGCTGTTTTTCTGTCTACTCCCACCATGCATCCCCGTCTTCCAGGCTCTCGCTGGGCCAGCAAGAAGGCCTTGTCTTCTGGGTTTTTGATTAGAGACAAGGCATCAGCATGTGCCATATCAAATAGGTTCCGAAGTGTCTCCTTGAATCCCTCTTCGTTGTACACCTAAATATAATAATAATATATATAATATATATGATAAATGTATTGACTATTGTACAGTATAATATGTCATACTCTCGAGAAACTATTTTATTTATCATTGATCATCCAACTCACCTGCTTCTGGCTCCTCCTCATTCGTCCTTTTTTTATTTTGATCCAATCTTGGTGAAGGTCCAAGATCTTTTGGATTCCTTTGTATTTTTCCCTTGTCGGGATTCGAGCTTTGTTCCAAAATATTTCAAGTTGACCCCACACTACTTGAACACTTTCCTTCAACTCCTTCTTGAGATTAGTGTGGTGATGAAGGAAGCATGACAATACTTCTCCACGTGATGGTAATTTGCTTCCAAGAAGCTTGTCCTTCACTTTATCTCCTTCAAGGAGATAAAAGCAAGAGCTTCGAACTTGAGTCATCATATATCCAACCACTAAACACAACCAATGAACACACCAATAATCTGTCAAGGAAAAGATGTATTACTGGAACTGGAACATAATATACAAGTAAATCTACTAGGTAGTGCAAAAGTGAAAAAATGAAGTACTGTGTGCTACCCCTAAAAAGTGATTGATTTGGGAAAAAATTGGCCAGAGGTGTTTTCTCATTCATCCTCACAAGTTACCGCCCGGCAATAACAAAAAATCAAAACTTCAATTTTATGGACCACCCTAATATAAGTATATATACAGGGCGTCCCAAAAAAATGTATACACACTTTAAATAATTATAAAGGCAGTGTTTATTAAAATACATTTCATTTTCAAAATGTAATAGAATCTACAGACATTATTTAATTGTTTTGTCAACGCCTGTTTTCAAACTGACGTCCGTTCTGGTCCAGGCACTGCTGATAACGCGAAGCAATGGAATCGCAAACATCACGAAACATTTCGTTTGGTATTTGTGTGCATTCTCGTTCAATGGCTGCTCTCAATTCAGCGACTGTTGCAGGTTTTATAGCGTAGACTTTGTCTTTTAAGTATCCCCATGAAAAAAGTCTAGTGGTGTGAGGTCTGGTGAACGCGGAGGGTATTCTACGAAACCCCTTCGTCCAATCCACATCCACATCGTGCCAAGTACCACTCGCAATACTCCACTCTTCGGTCCGGATCATCTTCATTAATAGCATGGACTAATCTTGGAATGTAACTTTTCCATTGACAGCGCTTCAAAATGCGTTGGACAGACGATTCTGAAATTCCTACCTCACGACTCGCTTGCCGCACAGATTTTCTTGGACTTTGGTGATACGTTTCCAGTACTCTTTCTTGCTTTGTGGGGCTTGTCGATGTCCGTGGTCTTCCGGAACGCTTCTTGTGGACATTCTGAACAGTTCCATCGGCTTCAAACTTATCTCTAATTCGAGTGATGGTAAGTCGCGTTGGTGGATCTGTTTGAAACTCCCTCCTAAACTGTCTTTGCACTTCAACTGCGTTTTCACACTTCCAGTAGCATTTTAGAATGAATTTCCTTTGTTCAAAGCTTAGTCTGACTGCCATTATTAATTCTAATGGGTTTAACTTGGAAAGAAAGAAACATCAATTGAGCTATCAGCTGTTAAAGTGTGTATACATTTTTTTGGGACGCCCTGTATATATATATATATATATATACAGTATATATATACAGGGTGTCCGAGAATTATCTGTACAATTTTTGGCTGTTATTAAAAGTCAACCATGAAGTGTAGAAATTCCAGTGTTGTCCCATTTTACAGAGAATCTCATTAAGTTTTTTCTGATACCAAGTTGTGACAAGTTTTTTAGAAATTCCAGTGTGTCCGAACATTATCTGTACAATTTCATCTTTTAATAAAATTCTTGATAACACACGTAAAATTCTTAAACAAGATTATTTAGAATCTGTATTTTCAAAAGTTTCTTATATTAAAGTAACGTTGTTACAAACATTCGATATGTGCACCATTAGTGATTCGCAAAACATCCAATCTATACTCCAAATGTTGCCATGTACGCTGCAGCATATCCACATCAATTCGCTCAATAGCAGCTGTGATTCTTTCTTTTAAATCATCAATGTCTGTCACCCGCGTACGTTTCTAAAAAACTTATCAAAACGTGGTATCAGAAAAGACTTAATGAGATTCTCTGTAAAATAGGACAACAATGGAATTTCTACACTTCATGGTTGACTTTTAATAACAGCCAAAAATTGTACAGATAATTCTCGGACACCCGGTATATATATATGGGATGAGGTGTACTTCTGAATACATGAAAGGCCTTGGAATAGTTTTTGTTTTTCCATGTGGGTTTGCATTCTATACTAGGGGCACTCAATATATTTTGCCCCACCCTTTTTTCTTAGCTAAATAATAGGCCATGGAGCTGAAATGTCTTTTGGGTCGCAAGTTCGAACTTTCTGCGCTTCACTTAACCTCAGAGAAGGAAACAGTTGGAAATATTCACAAACGTCTAAAAAAAGTTTACGGAGATGCTGTTGTTGATCGAAGCACAGTTGGACGCTAGTCTAAACGTGCAAGATCATCAGAGAGAGGGAGAGCCAGCCTCGATGATGAGCCATGCAGCGGTCGCCCGGCATCGGCTGTCACATTTCAGACTGTGCAACGTGCTAACAGCATCATTCGATTAAATCGGCACGTCACACATAAGGAGCTATCACTGGAGTTAGGAATTAGTGAAGGAAGTGTGAATACGATAATTCAGCAACTGGTTACTCAAAAGTGTGTTCACGGTTTGTTCCTCGCCAACTGACTGAAGATCACAAAGCCCAAAGAAATGAGATTGTTTCTGAGTCGTTGGTTCGATACGAGACAGAAGAGGATGACTTCCTTTCACGAATTGTGACTGGGGATGAGACTTGGGTACACCACTTTGAACCTGAAACAAAACGCCAATCCATGGAGTGGCATCACGCAGACTCCCCACGCAATAAAAAGTTCAAAATGGCTCCCTCTGCAGGAAAGGTTATGGCCACCATCTTCTGGGACATGAAAGGGGTGATTCTGGTGGACATTACCGACAAACAATCAACTCAGAGGCATATATTGCTACCCTACAGACTACAGAGACTCCAGAGACGTATAAAGCGAGTTCGACCGGAGACAAAACTGGAAGACGTCCTCCTTTTGCACGATAACGCAACACCACACAACAGTTTGCAAATAAGAGAGGCCATCACAAAAATGCGCTTCACTATGTTACCCCACATCCATACATCCCGGATCTGGCACCTTCAGACTTCCATTTGTTTGGGCCAATGAAGGATGCCATTCGTGGAGGAAAGTTTCAGACGATGAAGTTGTTGAGAAGGTTAAAAGGTGGCTCCAGCGGAACCCAACGGACTTTTACCAGCAAGAAATAAAGGCCCTTGTTTCGAGGTGGAGGAAAGCCGTAGAAAAGGATGGAGACTATGTGTAAAAATAAACACTTGTAAAAAAGGTATGTAACTACTTGTGTGCAAAATTTCTGAAACTTACAAGAAAAATTGGAAAGAAAAAAAAAGGTGGGGGCAAAATATATTGAGTGACCCTCGTGTGTGTGTGTATATATATATATATATATATATATATATATATATATATATATATATATATATATATATATATATATTTAACCCCTCCGTCTAGGGCCTGGGTTGGTTCGAAGTCGACGGGGGTTCCAGTTAGGTGGCAGCAACGGATGTGTTACTTACAGTAGTTTCTTCTATATTACTCTCCGAGTTCTTCTGTAGTGGCTCGGAGGATTCTGGGAGGCTTACTAAATTCTCTGAAGATTCCCGGATTCTTCTTATAACGTATCGGGAAATTTTAATGACTAAGTTCCCCGAAGAGAGCAAGGCTCGAAGGAGAAGATAAAGAATATTTCTTACTGTAATTTACTGCTAAAATGTACATGCACTGCTCAGCCTTTGCGTTTACTTCTGAATGAACATGGAAGAAATTATTGGGGTTTATATACCCCGATTCTACTAACATCATCATTATTAAATGTTGAAGAGGCTGCATTATTTTTGCACAATATTTGAAAATAAAGTAAATCTTTTAGCTGTGGTAATGTTTAAACGAATAAACAAGATATTTGAAGATGAAGCCATATTTTTATCTTAAACCGCGTATTTTCAGATTGATGTTGTCATGATCTGCCAAGTTAACTAAAAGTGGAAATTGAACTATGCATCTTTACACTAAAATATGCATATGAGTAAAAATTAAAGTTTAAGATTTACAATTAAATGCTTAGGCAAGACATGACTTCATCTTTTATAACGAAGAGAGAATGTATACAAAATATGAACATTGCAAAGCTTAAGCAGGATTCATTATTAAGCGAAATCTAAAGAAAATGATTAAGAGATTTTAAAAAGAACAAGTCACCAATTATTTGGCAAAGCAAATCAAAAATTTTATCCATACTCACGTTAGGCGATTTTGGTCCTTATGTAAAAATGAATACATTCACGTACATACATATGAATATAGGTATTATATAAAGTTAAATATATACGAATATATAGGATTATATAAATATATGAACCATATAAACACATGAATTTTAAAAATGGATACAAGAACTATATAAATTAATACAAGAATTACAGGAAAGAATAAGATAGTATAGGAATATGTGAATTATTCATGATTCATTTTTACACACACACACACACACACACACACACACACACACATATATATATATATAATATATATATATATATATATATTATGTATGTGTATATATATATACAGGGTGAATAAAAAGTTCCGCTCGATTTTGGGTTTCCACAATTCACCCAAAATCGGGCGGAACTTTTTATTCACCCTACACACACACACACACACACACACACACACACACACACACACACACACACAATATGCATGCATGCATATAGATATAATACATATACATTCTCGTCACCAAATCAGGAATTTGTTACTGTGAATATATTTTAATTTATTTAATATTTCTGGTTAAATTAACAATTTTCGGGTGTTTCTTATTAGTTTTTCTTTATCGAATCCTCTATTTATTAAATTTGTTGCTATAAACCTATTCTCGGATGGAGACTTTATAACATTAACATTACAATTGTACATTTTATTGTTACATATTTTGCGTGTAATAAATTTTTTATTTGTAATTTGTAGATTTCAATCGTTTTTTTTTTTCGTCTCAGTTATAATTTCTTCTCTCTAATTTTAGTTTTCAGGGTAAAATTTGTTTAGGGGTTTTATCTCGCTTGTCTGTATTAATGGTACAAATATAATTTCTCTCTCTCTCTCTCTCTCTCTCTCTCTCTCTCTCTCTCTCTCTCTCTCTCTCTCTCGATGTACCGCGACAGTCGTTGCCGATAGAATAGACAAACTGAGCGCGTTTGAGGCTCTTGGGCCAGACCAGTTTCTCCCCAGAGTGTTGCGGGAGGTGCGCGACCAGGTGGCTCCCCACCTGGCTACAGTCTTCAACAAATCCTTGAAGATGGGCCAGGTGCCTGGTGACTGGAGGGAAGCCAACGTGACCCCCATCTTTAAGAAAGCGGATCATGAAAGTCCAGGGAACTATCGTCCCATTAGTCTCACTTCAGTTGGAGGTAAATTATTAGAGGGGATAATAGCGGATAGGATCGTTGACCATTTGGATTACTACAAGCTGCTTGGGGATTCCCAACATGGGTTTAGACGGCATAGGTCATGTCTCACCAACTTGCTCGAGTTTTTCCACGTCATGTTGAGTGAGTATGATAAGAGTAGGGCGATTGATATACTTTATCTCGACTTTCAGAAAGCCTTTGATAAGGTACCTCACCGCCGGCTAATACTTAAAAGTGCGCGCGCTGGGTATCGGTGGTGAAGTAGGTAGGTGGATTGAAAACTGGCTGAAGAATAGGCGGCAGAGGGTTGTAATTAAAGGTGCTAGTTCGGGTTGGGCCTCGGTAACTAGTGGGGTTCCTCAGGGTTCCGTTTTGGGGCCACTATTGTTTATCATTTACGTAAATGATATTGACGGTGGCATCGTCAGTCAGATCGCCAAATTCGCTGATGACACCAAGCTTGGGAACAATGTTGGGACGCCGGAGGCGATCGAGCAACTGCGTGCTGACCTACGTAGGATAGGAGAGTGGTCCGAAAAATGGCAATTGCCGTTTAACTTTGGTAAATGCAAGGCGATGCACATTGGCTACGCCAATCCCAAGTCGGACTACTCGATGTTGGGGAGTAATATCGAGGCGACTGATTTGGAAAAGGACTTGGGTGTGCTAATTAGCAGCGACCTTAAGTTTACGAAACAGTGCGTAGAGGTGGAAAAAAATGCCCAGAAGCTGTTGGGTTATATGAGGAGGCAATTTCAGTTTCGGAACAAGGAGATTGTGCTCTGTACAATTCCCTGGTTCGGCCGCACCTGGAGTATGCTGTGCAGTTCTGGTCGCCCACCCTCAGGAAAGATATTGAGAGGCTGGAGCGAGTGCAGGCGAGGGCCACAAAGTTAATCCCTTCCGTTAGGCATATGGGCTACAATCGACGCTTACTCGCCCTGGACTTGTTTTCGCCGGAAACTCGGAGGCTGCGTGGTCAACTCATCGAGGTTTTCAAGCTCTTACACGGGTTCAACGATGTCGATTTTAGAAGCATGTTTAGTTTAAATGATAACCCAACTCGCAACAATGGTTGGAAGTTGGATTTAAAACGGTTTAGGACTAGTGTGTGTGTGGGACTTACTTTACATATAAGATCTGTGACACGTGGAACAGGTTACCTTCAGAAGTTGTGAACAGTTTCTCTGTGGATCACTTCAATAAAAGGTTAGACCAAATCTTGCACACTATTTGAGGGTGTAGAAAATTTTCCATGGCACCCGTTGCCATTGGTACCTCCTCCGTATGGGCCGCAAGGCCTTTTGAGGTACTTTTCCTTGTAACTCCTTGTAACTCTCTCTCTCTCTCTCTCTCTCTCTCTCTCTCTCTCTCTCTCTCTCTCTCTCTCTGGCTACAGTCTTCAACAAATCGTTGGAGACGGGCCAGGTGCCTGGTGACTGGAGGGAAGCCAACGTGACCCCTATCTTTAAGAAAGGGGATCACGAAAGTCCAGGGAACTATCGTCCTATTAGTCTCACTTCAGTTGTAGGTAAATTATTAGAGGGGATAATAGCGGATAGGATCGTTGACCATTTGGATTCCCACAAGCTGCTTGGGGACTCCCAACATGGGTTTAGACGGCATAGGTCGTGTCTCACCATCTTGCTCGAGTTTTTCCACGTCATGTTGGGTGAGTACGATAAGAGTAGGGCGATTGATATACTTTATCTCGACTTTCAGAAAGCCTTTGATAAGGTACCTCACCACCGGCTAATGGCGAAAGTGCGCGCGCTGGGTATCGGTGGGGAAATAGGTAGGTGGCTTGAAAACTGGCTGAAGAATAGGCGGCAGAGGGTTGTAATTAAAGGTGCTAGTTCGGGTTGGGCCTCGGTCACTAGTGGGGTTCCTCAGGGTTCCGTTTTGGGGCCGCTGTTGTTTATCATTTACATAAATGATATCGACGGTGGCATCGTCAGTCGGATCGCCAAATTCGCTGACGACACCAAGCTTGGGGCCAATGTTGGGACGCCCGAAGCGATCGAGGAACTGCGTGCGGACCTAGGTAGGATAGGAGAGTGGTCCGAAAAATGGCAAATGCCGTTTAACTTGGGTAAATGCAAAGTGATGCACATTGGCTACGCCAATCCCAAGTCGGACTACTCGATGTTGGGTAGTAATATCGAGGTGACTGATTTAGAAAAGGACTTGGGTGTGCTAATTAGCAGCGACCTTAAGTTTACGAAACAGTGCGTAGAGGTGGAAAAGAAAGCCCAGAAACTATTGGGTTATATCAGGAGGCAATTTCAGTTTCGGAACAAGGAGATTGTGCTCTCACTGTACAATTCCCTTGTTCGGCCGCACCTGGAGTATGCTGTGCAGTTCTGGTCGCCCACCCTCAGGAAAGATATTGAGAGGCTAGAGCGAGTGCAGGCGAGGGCCACGAAGTTAATCCCTTCCGTTAGGCATATGGGCTACAATCGACGGTTACGCGCCCTGAACTTGTTTTCGCTTGAAACTCGGAGGCTGCGCGGTCAACTGATCGAAGTTTTCAAGCTCTTACGCGGGTTCAACGATGTCGATTTTAGAAGTATGTTTAGTTTAAATGATAACCCAACTCGCAACAATGGTTGGAAGTTGGATTTGAAACGGTTTAGGACTAGTGTGTGTGGGAATTACTTTACGTATAAGATCTGTGACACATGGAACAGGTTACCTTCGGAAGTTGTGAACAGTTCCTCTGTGGATCAGTTCAAGAAAAGGGTAGACCAAATCTTGCACACTATTTGAGTGTGTAAAGACATTTAGGACCTCAGTCTGCGGAAATTTCTTTTCCTATAAAATAGTTAATATCTGGAACCAACTTCCCTCAGAGGTTGTTTCCAGTCAAAGTGTAAATCTGTTTAAAAATAGGCTAGACAAAGTACTGAACACACTCATAGTTTAAGATTAAAACCTCAGAAAACTCTGCAGGAGTTCGCTTGCTCGGTGTCTCTGTGAGCAAGCTAAATATAGAGCTATTTATATATTCTCCACTTTCCTGTAAAATTTCCTTGGCTACTTTTCCAGGGTCAAGGTATTTTCTTAACCTTTTTCCGTACCTGCCTCTGGCAGGGAGGGAGCGGAGGGTGGGGAGAGAGCCTTCTACTTTTCTATCCAGTTTTCTACTACTGCTAGGATAGTTGAAAGAAAAATAAACTTTTACAAAATTTTCCCTGGCACCCGTTGCCACTGGTACCTCCTCGGTATGGGCCGCAAGGCCTTTTGAGGTACTTCTTTTCCTTGTAACTCCTTGTAACTCTCTCTCTTTTTCTAGGCAGGTTTTGTACGCTGATCCCAAATCTGTTTTTGGTTCTCCTCTAGCACATTTAGTTATCGAAATATGAATTGGTGTTAATTTCAGCACAGTTTATCGTAAAAGTACAACTTTATTCATAAAAAGAAATATACACCAACCTAAAAACGTTGCGAGTACGATTTTCTTTTGTAAACCTTGTCCGGATCGTTACGGTACAACATCTAGCAGTAGTCTGCTAACATACTTTAGTTCCAGAAACCTTTGTAGCGATTTTCCATTGACTGGATGTCTTGATGGAAGCGTTCCCCCTCTTCGTCACTCACTGCACCAAGGTTTTCTGGAAAGAAATCTAGATGCGAACGTAAAAATTGTATTTTCAAAAACATGCGACAGCCCATTTCTTGATATGCATCGAGCAGTTTCTGAACTCCATCTTTGTATGCGGGAGACTTGTGGTTACCCAAAAAGTTCCACAAATCCATTTGAAAGCCTGCTGCTTTTAGTTCTAAGGTATTCAGGTTTTCTTCAAAGCCTTCATCCTGCAGAACCTCCCTGATTTGGGACCTCACAAAGATTCCCTCCTTCAATTTCGCGGCTCTGATATTTGCAGATTTCTCAACAAGATATCGAAATCGCCTTACCTATCGCTTTCACAAAATTTTTCATTAAGCCGAGCTTAATGTGGAGAGTTGGCAGAAAAATCATATTTGGATCAACTAAAGGAACACACTGGAAACTGCCCGTTCCTGGCTCTTATGTGCTTCTTTGATGCCAATCACGTCTGATGTAACGATCCGCGGTAGCACGGCTGTCCCATAGGCATAGGAAACAACAGTATTTCGTGAACTCTCCTTGCATGCCCACTAGCATACCAATGACTTTGAGATCACCACAGATATTCAATGTTGGATTGCTTTGAGTAGTATATTCATGTTATCGTACGTCTCCTCCAGATGAACGGAGTGGGCGATCGGGATGGACGGCTTTAAGTTCCCAATCAATGAAGAGGCGCGACTCAGATGGTGTGTGTATCTGTGACAAGTTCTCGAAAAGTTCATTGATATCATGACAATAGCAGAGCGGACCGTCTACTGTAAAGAATGTCGCCAAATCATGGTTTTGTTCTCGATAGTGACACACTCGGACTTCTCAAGTAAATGTTTCTGCTTGAGTCTCGAGGAGGGAAGTTCTGATTTCTTTTTGGAGAGCGCTACCTCTCTAATGAGGTCATTCAACTCGTTTTGAGTAAGCCTCCTGCTCCGATTGCTCTTCGTCAGGTGTGTAGTCAAGATCGGCCGAAGGTCCCGCATCTCCGCCAATCACACATTCGTTGGATTCCCTTTCGACTTCTAAAGAATCGAGTCCATGCTGTGGAGGTACCAGAATCGGCATCGTGTCATCGTGAGGGATCAGTCTGATCGCGGAGTCTACGTTCGGATAAACGATGTTATGCTTGTTCTTTACTTGCAAAAGTAACAGTCGCCATGATGGTCTCTCGGCTCCATCCATATCATGGGTATAGCGAACGGCATCGACTTTTTCCTTTGGTTCAACCAGTCACGTAATCCATTCGAACAAACGGTACAGATAACATGTGGCGCCCACGCCTTATCTTGGTCACCTAGTGCACAGCCGAAATATAACCGGTAAGTTTTCTGAAGATCTATCGTGATTGTACGCCGTTGTGATTTAGTCGCGAACGAGCCGCACACGTAACAGAAATTGTCGGGATGATTTTTACACTTTCGAGGCATGATGGTCACCTAAAAAAATAAAATGTGTAAGTGGACGACACAAAACAAAACACAACACACAACTAGACATGTGACTGTTACGCCAAAGAATAAAAGGGTGTACATGTGCAACGTTTGCAAATTTGTGGCCAGCAACTGCTCTCACGTAAAATACCACAAGGCAACCTGCGGAAAGCCTAAGTTGAAACGACAAAATGCCATACATGAGGGTACAGAAACGGTAAAGCAGAAACCTGCACCTAAGCTGCAACAACAAAATACTCCGCTACATGTATAAAGGACGCATATGATATATTGTATACAGGGTGTTTCAGAAGGAAAGGTCAATACTTCGGGAGGTGATAGTATCGGTCATTGTGAGAAAAAAAAGTTCATATGAAGTGTCTAATTCTGAATGGTTACGGAGATAGAGCTGTTTGAATCTACAAATACAAAAGCATTGTTAATGGTAATCAAGAAAGAGGAACCAATTACTGTTTCTAACATTTAACGTTTAAAGAGTGGCATTTTGAATGGTATCAGATACAGAAATGACAAATTTGTTAGTTTACAATACGTTTTCGAAAATTCCACCGTCAACCTCAATGCACTTTGCAACTCGTGTGCGAAGATCGCGTGTTGTTCGTCTGAGTTGATCTTGACGTTCCTTTATGCGGGCAGCAGCATCCAAAATGCGCGCAAGCAATTCGTCTCGTGTATCCACCTTTCTTTTGTAAATTTGACTTTTCATCCACCCCCACAAACAATAATCTAACGAAGAGAGGTCTGGAGACCTTGGTGGCCATTGAATGGGACCACCGCGGCCGATCCATCGACCAGGGGAAGTTTGATTTAGGTATTGCATCACCAGAGGTAGAATGTGGAGGAGCTCCGTCATGCTGAAAGTACGTACCAGCGCGTGTAGCCAAAGGAACATCCTCCAATAGTCCTGGCAATTCATTTTGCAGAAATTCTAGGTTACTTTGTCTTGTAAGACGATTCTCTAAAGTAACAGGGCCAATCAGCTGATCATCGATGATACCGCACCACACATTGGAAGAGAAGCAATGTTGAAAATTTGTTTCCACAGTGACATTTGGATTTTCGTCTGACCACCGATGAGAGTTACGAGTGTTGTTGATACCGTCACGGGTGAAAGTAGCTTCATCGGTGAACAGTATTAATCGAAGCAATCGGCGATTAGCATTTACCCAATGACAAAATTCCAGTCGCATGGCAGCGTCTCCTGGTTGAAGGTGTTGTACACGCTGTACATGATATGGATGCAAGCCTTCCTCACGTAATGCTCGCCATACTCTTGTGTGTGGTATACCGAGACGTGTAGAAATTCTTCGTGAACTAGTAGTAGGACTACGCTCTACCAACTGAAGAATGTTTTCCACTTCATCCACATCTTGTTGACCTTCACGTTCAGATGAAACATGAGCGCTGGGAAGTGTACCAATCTCACGCAATGTGTTGAAAACCCTGGTAAACACACTTCGATCCGGAATTCTGCTGTTCGGAAACCGTCGACGGTATTCTGCAACAGCAGCTGTTGCACTTCCATCGCAAAAACCGAAGACATACACCATATCTGCATATTCGGCATGTGTGAAGGTGTGTGGCATTCTTAACACTGCTTCAAACACCAAACAATGTCACTCACAACAGTCAGCTGTCGATTGGCTTATGTTACATGCTTACATTACAGCTTACATGGTTCAAGGTTATAGGGGAGGGAAGGGGGAGGAAGAGCCGCGCGCGCATCAGATTCAAACAGCTCTATCTCCGTAACCATTCAGAATTAGACACATGTTCATATGAACTTTTTTCTCACAATGACCGATACTATCACCTCCCGAAGTATTGACCTTTCCTCCTGAAACACCCTGTATATAGTATTATATATTATATTATATATATATATATATATATATACACGGTGAACCAAAAGTAGGTGGACAGTAGGTTGAATACGGTTTGTGTTATATTATATTATAACTATGGTGTTCATTATAACTATGGTGTTTGTGTTATATTATATTAAATATTATAACTAAATTTATTTAAATTTTATTTTGTATTATAGTATACAAAAAAATTAAATATGTATTCTCAAAATAAACGTTATCATTTACTGTCCACCTACATTTGGTTCACCCTATATATATATATATATATATATATATTTATATATATATATATACAAACTCAGAATGGTCCCCTGAGAAACTTATATGTTAAACACAGACCGTGCATGGAACAAGGAACTCTTCTGGGAAAATTAAATCCACTATAGTCCGAATAAGTAATGGTAAATGACAAATACCATAGTTTTTCTTTTTCATGATGCTAGCCCGGCGTGGGCAACGGGTCTCTCGCAAAGAGGTCCCATAAATATAGCTTCCCTCACCAGCTATCTGCAAAGCAGACAGGATCCAGCTTTGGGACATGGATCTAGGGTTTAAAGCAAGCCTAGTCTAAATGTAGTGGGACTAGGCTTGCTTTAAACCCTAGATCCATGTCCCAAAGCTGGATCCTGTCTGCTTTGCAGATAGCTGGTGAGGGAAGCTATATTTATGGGACCTCTTTGCGAGAGACCCGTTGCCCACGTCGGGCTAGCATCATGAAAAAGAAAAACTATGGTATTTGTCATTTACCATTACTTATTCGGACTATAGTGGATTTAATTTTCCCAGAAGAGTTCCTTGTTCCATGCACAGTCTGTGTTTAACATATATATATATATATATATATATATATTATATATATATTATATATATATATATATATTATATTTATAATATATATATTATATTTATAATATATATATTATATTTATTATATATATTATATTATTATATATATTATATTTATTATATATATTATGATCGGTGTCATCTCGGAAACTAGACGTGCTAGAGGAAAACCGAAAACAGATTTGGAATCAGCGTCCCAACAGCTATCTAGCCCACCCTTAATTATATCTGCTGAAAAATACTTGTTGGCCAGTGTAATTATTTGTCAACTAATCAAACCAATTCATCGATGCAAGGATTACCCCAATCATCCTTTTTTTACTGGCAACATTGAAATGGTTGAAATAAGCATTTACATTGGTTGATAAACAATTTGGTTGTTTTAACTAAGTATTTTTCTCTTTGCATTCCGCCGTGATATGCCTCCAGCTTTCGCATTTTGAAGATGTTTTAGTTTCAGAAGTTACATCGGATGTTTTTCATTTTCCCGCATTTACGCTCAACCGACCAGATCCCTCGAGAGTAAGCATACCCTTATACGGTCCGTATCCTAGATGTAATTCGTATCTATAAACTTTATAAAATTTATTTGTTCCGCGTACCTCAAAGAAGTGCATGGCACTCTCGGATCTCAACCTCGTTTTACTTTACCATGCAGCGCCCATTGACAACATTCTCAAATTCATCATTGACCCCTTTGCACTTCCATTTTCTTTTTAATCACGGACGCCTTTCCCTCATTTTAATAATTGCTGCAGGAAGATGCCTACAACATTTTATTGACGAGACATTTCAACAAGTAACATGCAGTAGGTTAAATCAGGTCAGGTCAGGTCTGGTCAAGTCGTTCTAGTGTGGGTGAAGTGCCCTTTGGATAAAATTAGCACAACTTTATATTTTCTATTTTTACGGAAATGGACCGAGACGGAGAATGAAACGCGAGATGTTTGTTTACATTCGCCTAAAGTGACTTTGTTATGCAAAGTACGCTCAACGACAACATATTAATAATAATGATAATACTAATACTACTAATAAATTAACAATAATAATACTAATACTGCTAATAAATTAACAATAATAATACTAATACTGCTAATAAATTAATAATAATAATATCATGATTATTATTATGGCACTGTATAGCAATTTACATATAAATATGAATACATATAAATTATATTTTAAAAAATAATGTCGCATAAATTTTCACGTCAGCAGAAGTTTAGTCGTAAAGATTAATTTCTTCATTCGCCTCAAATCCTTTCCTACTTTATGAGGAAACTTTACTTATATATATATATATATATATATCAGTTATAATTGTGAGCAAAAGGCGGAGTCCTTTTCCTCACAAATGTAACTCACTTCTATATTAGCCATTGCGTGTTATTCTACCTGCAACAAAAAAAAAAGGTCCCAAAACAAGACAATTTGAACATTTGTTTTAGTTCTAATGTATTACTTTATAAATTTAATTTAAAATAAATTTTCCGGAAATCGGATTTATGGGACACCCTCTATATATATATATATATATATATATATATATATATATATATATATATATATAAAATTTAGTGTGGACCAAAATGGGGGGTAAATTATAAAGTTGAAGAAATCCTTGTTCCACATTAATGCCCTTGTTCCTTTGGACCAGATAGACATGTCAGCAAACGTTTGGTCAAATATGAGAATATTTAGGGGTCCCGAGATGTAATGACTTATAAAAATTTTCCAATGAATAGGCGTGCTTAGAACATCAATGATCAACTCAACTCTTGAGTTGCAACTTATGAAAAAATTTCTTCTTATTTAAGAAATTTTTGGTGTTAATAGAGTACAAAAACAATCTTAGATCATTATTTCAGAGAAAATTATTAATAAGGAAAACAAAAATTTTGGATAAAATATATTATCCTTAATTGGTCAACTCTAAATTAAAGGCTTTGCCTAATTGGCTTGAACCTTTTAGTTATCCTTTTTATCTCCTAATTTAACTGGTTTATTTTACTATTTCAGAAATTTAATTTTTTAAACTAAAAATGGCTACTCGTTCTAAAACTAAAGTTTGGCTCATTGGCCATTTAAATAAAGATATACTTTGTTGCCGCTTACCTACAAAACTGCAAGTTTTGCAAACATATTTCTTCCATCAAAAAGAGGAAAAATTGGGACGAAGAAGATCCATTAATCTTTGCTTAGATGAAGTGATGACCTACTGGGAGAAAGCCAGGATTCCCACAATGCGTAGAGACAGTGCCATCCGAAAGATTGACTCTTTAATAAGCTGTTATGATAAATTGATGAAAAACAGAAAAAGGCCCGAGGAAAAATGCTGTATTGAAGAAGCTATGTTTAAAGATGAAATTAAGGCTGAAATTCTTGATATTGGTCACTCTAATGCCCTTTTGATGATGTCAAATGAAGAAGACAAGCTTTTCTACTTAAGCCAGCAAGAAGATCCTACACAAAGTAGCATGGGTACAGTAGACCAAATTCTTGCAAAAAGAGAGAAAAGAAGGCTTCATCGTGAAGAATTAGAGTGTGAAAGAGCCCTCAAAGAGCAGAAGCGATCTAAAAGATCATTCTTGCCTGCCAATAGAGATGATTTCACATCGTCATCATCATCATCACCATCAACTAATGACGACAACCTTGAAATGAATTTTCAAGGTCCCTCTGAAGAGCAATTTAAAAAGAAAATGTTGGCTCCTAAAAAGTCAAAGCCTATTGACAAAAATGTTGTAGCAGCCTATGATAGAATGAATCTTTCCAATCGAGATGCAGCTATGTCTTATGCTGTTGTTGCTCAGTCTTTGGGCCATAATTTGGAAAACATTACAGTGTCAAAATCTACTATGCTTCGAACTCGTCAAAAGTTACGCAAAGAAATAGCAACAGAATATCAAGAGCAAGCATTTTGTCCTGGAGAGCCTTTAGTTCTTCATAGGGATGGAAAAATGCTCCCAGAGATATCAGGTTAGTTTTTTTGTCTGATTAATTTAGCATATTTATATTTTATCTCTCAGGTGAAAAACTTAGTTGTGGGTCTGGTTTTCACACCTAGGCAATGTGTTATTATCTGGTTGGTTTTAATTAAACATTTTGATAGCTAAATTTCTATTTAATTAGGTTACATTTCACTGTCTGAAGCTAGTTTTCACAATCTACACCATTTTACCTTCAAATTAAAATAACAAGTTCAAATTAAAATAAGTCAAGTTTAATTTAAAATAAGTCAAGTTTAATTTAAAATAAATCATGTTTAATTTAAAATAAATCAAGTTTAATTTAAAATGTCAAGTTTAATTTAAAATAAGTCAAGTTTAATTTAAAATAACTCGTTTAATTTAAAATTATATATTATATATATATAAATTATAATATATATAAATATATTAAATATAAAATAAAATATTAAATATATAATATAATATATATAAAATAAAATATTAAAAATAAATATATATAAATTATATATAAATTATATATTTTAACTTTTTCTTGCAGGCGAAGGAAGAACGGAAAGGATTGCAGTGTTAGTCAGTGGGAATGGTGAAGAGAAATTGCTGGGAATTCCTAAAGTCACTGCTGGCACGGGTACGGAGATGGCTCGTGTTTGCATTTCTCTCCTGCAAGAACATGATATGACCCAGAGAATTATTGGGCTGTCATTTGACACAACAGCATCCAATACCGGAATCCATGCTGGAGCTTGCACTAAAATTGAACAAGAACTTGGAAAAGAGCTTTTATATTTAGCCTGCAGACACCATATTTATGAGATTGTCCTATCTCAAGTCTTCCGGACTTCTATGGGCCATTCCTCTGAACCTGATATTCCAATCTTCAAAAGATTCAAAACTCAATGGGATTTTATGGATCATTCTCAAATCACAACTGCTGTTGATTCCCAAAGCTGCAGAATAATTGAAAGAGTTCAAGATTTAAAAAATCAAACAGTTTTAATCATGAAGGAGGCACTCAACTCTAAACAGCCAAGAGATGATTATAAAGAATTTTTTCAACTTGTTCTCTTGTTTTTTGGAGAAGAAAGCATTTCTAATACTCCCTTGAAGAGACCTGGAGCGTACCATCATGCAAGATGGATGGCAAAAGGAATTTATGCATTTAAGCTTTTTCTTCTCCAAAATCAATTTAAGATGACTAAAAAAGAACTTGATGCAATAACAGAAATTTGTTTATTTGTTGCATTGGTATACGCAAAATCTTGGGCAAAAGCTTCTCAACCAGAGGAAGCCCCAAATGTTGATCTTAAATTTTTGCAAGATCTTGCAATAATGGAGGAAAATTCTTTGATATCAAGTGTTATCAAGCAAGCCCAAAATGCCATTAAACGACATCTGTGGTACCTCTCAGAAACACTTGTTGGATTAAGCTTCTTTGACAAAAGCATATCCCTTGAAGAAAAGGAGCAAATGCGAAATAATATCAAAATGCCTCCAAGAAATAAGGGACTGAAACGTTTAGAAGCAAAGGTAACCCTAGCTTCTTTTAAAGAAAAAAGGATTTCTGATTTTGTTACTTCAAGGACTAAATCTCTTTTTGATGCTCTACATCTCAATTCTCTCTTCACTGAAAATTCTGCATCAACATGGGGAATAGATCCTGAGTACCAAAGAGGCTGTGCTAGAGTTCGTGCCCTTAGAGTGACAAATGACACAGCTGAGCGGGGTGTTGCATTGATTGAAAAATTTAATCAAGCAGTGACAACTAAAGAAGAGGACAAAGAATACCTGCTCAAAACAGTTTTCAAGAATCGTAAAGAATTTCCAACAAAAAATAAAGCAGAACTTATGAAAATGAGGAAAAACTAATTTTTTCAGCATTAAAAGGAAAAGTGCAATTTTCTCGGGACCCCTAAAACTTGACGTAGAGGTTTCAAATTTTGTAATTTGATTAAGGTAAGCAAAAGGAATAACATTACTCATGTGGAACAAAGATTTTTAAACCTTCATTTTTTTGGTCCACACTAATAATATATATATATATATATATATATATATATGAAAATGTAAAGGTTTATTGGCAGACTATAGTTCATATGACAAATATTAATAATACAATGACAGTTCACATACAAAGGACAGAAATATATACAATTAATTAGAAATAATACAGTACTGTCGAAGTTAAGTGGAGCTACAGACAGACGTTTTCGTACCATGAGTTCCATAGCTTAGACGACAAACGGCAGGACTCATGGATAGCTTGGATAATCGGGTTGGTTGATTTTAATTATTTGCATTAGACTGTATTGAACACGTCTTGTTACCTCCGGGAAGCTCGGGACATTGCGAGTAGCAAACATTTGCGAAGCTGAGCATCTCGGGGGTAATTTATGTGAGTCTAAAAGACCTGTTGTACAGCAAATTTGGGGTTCTGCCAGAATCTTTTTTATAATTCACCCACAGTTGCTATCCATATATATTACTGCAGAATGTACGAAAGAGTGTGTCTTTAGCTTCACTTGTACAGAACCGGGAGTTTCTTATAGTCATATTCGCTTTAGCATAAAAGCTTCGAGATCGTTTTCTTATATCTGAGTCATCACTCAAGGAGCTGGTGATAGTTGACCCAAATACTTAAACTCTTGTACTTCCTCAATTACTTCACCTTTCATTTTAAACCTAATATCAGCTGGCTGATTACAGCTTTTAGGATGGAATTGTATAACTTTAGTTTTATGTAACATTATAAAGGATATCGTGTTTCTGCAAATACACTTCGCAAACATTTAGTAGCCGATCCAGACCTTTAACAGAGGGACTTATTAACACCATATCATCGGCATAAACTAAGTTATTTATCCTTGTGTTATCTATACAACATCCCACTGTTGCCTCATTAAGTGAAGCAATTAATTCGTCAACATACACATTAAACAGCATTGGAGAGAGCAAGGAGCATTGTCTCACCCCGCAAGAGGAGCCAAAACATTCGGATAGTACATTGCCTCACCTAACGGTAAAAGATTGGTGGGAATACCAAAATTTCAATAAATTTAATATGTACAAAGGAACCTTTCTGTCTTCTAGTTTTTTAAATAAAATATTGTGGTTCACTCCATCATATGCCTTACTTATATTTCGGAAACAGCTATAAATAGTTGAATTACTGTCAATGTATTTAGATAGTGTTTCTTTAAGTACATAGATACACAGGTCATTTGAGTGGGACCTTTTAAAACCAAACTGTTCCGGAGATGTCCATAGGTAATCATTTAATCGGAGTAACAAGAGTTTTTCTAGTAGTTTCGAGAAGCAGGAAGCGACAGCAATAGGCCTGTAATTATTGCTGGACAGAATATCTCCATACTTATTTTTGACTAGGGGCAGGGATATAGGTATGAGTAAGCATGGCTCATAAGAGCAATGACATATGCAGACATATCACGTCATTGGCATATTTTAAGTGCTCATTCGCTAGGTCATCTACCCCTGACACAGAACCAGTCTTTAACTTTTTAATTAACCTCTTTACTTCAGGAAGTGATATCAAAGTATTTTCCCTTGTCCCTCCCACAGGCGTTTCGCTGCAATTTATCTTAAGATTAGACCTACTCACACTGTTAACAATGTTAGAGTAGTGGTTTTTCCACAGTTTTGCAACTTCATCCTTCCCCGATATCCCATCGATTGTCGGAGGGAGGGCATTTTTGACACGCGTTTGATTTTTAACAAATTTCCAAAATTTGTTCTCGTTGTTTATGTGAGCTTCACAGGCTTTTCATGCTCGAATAGACTCTCTTACTGTTTACATTGCCTTATGACCGCCTTATACTGACCCCTACTTCTACACATATTCATGTACCTAATCTGGGTCTACCATGAAAGCACCACAAATCGTAGGCGTCTTTCGATTCCCCCTTCAGGGGGGCAATAAAATCATTCCATCTAGGAATAATCTTAGTATGATTGTTGTAAGATTTAATCGAGGGGGTCTTCCTGCTTTTCTTAATAATACCTATTTATGAGTTTACAGTGAGAATAATTTGAGCAAGGATTACTACAGGCAAAATGCAAAATTTCTAAATTATTAAAGAGGTGACCTGTTCCGTCTTTGTATTCTATTCTCTGTTGCATATTAACATTAGACCAATCGACGCGATTATTCTTACCTATTGAGTTCTCGTTATGTTGTGTTACGCATACGTTGATGAAATTAATTAATAGTTCTAACGGTCTATGATTAGAAAGAAGAAAATCATGCAGAATATGAACTCTAACAATTCGATCCTTCAGATCAGGGGTTCCCAAACTTTTACCCCCAAGGACCCCTAAATATTAATTCCGTACGGACATAGACCCCCTACAAAAAAAATTATGAATTCAGTTACAAACTATAGTATATTTCGTAAACATAGCTTTTAAATTAATGTAAAATTAAATATTCTACGCTCATTAAACCAGTTTAATAAACACTTACCGAATGTCTAGTGTGAAATGGAAATTTATTTTAATATAGTTAATGTTACTATTTTTCCAAAAACTTAGAGACCCCCTGGAAGCTTCCTACAGACCCCTGGGGTCTGTACAGACCACTTTGGGAATCCCTGCTTTAGATTATTACTAGTGAGACAATGATCAATCCACCTGGTGGTACCACTCATATCACTAACGTATGTGAAATTACCACTGGTTACCCCTATTACATCTACATCACTTATACAGTACTTAATTTGGCCGATTCGCACATGTTACCCAATTCTACAAAGAATTCTGAGTTCACATGCGCGTTATTATACAGTGAGAATATTTGGGGTTATCTGATAATGACTTAATTTTATACAGCAAATCAGTGTATTCATCTAGATTACTGCCGTTGTTGTATGGTAAATAGCAGTTTACAATTAATATGAAATCATTGTTCACTTGTAATTCAATGCCTAGCAACCTTACATTATCGCTTGTTAAAAATTTTATATGTTTTGACCAATTTTTCCTTATTAAGAGGACTACTGTACATTAATTCATTTGACAAGTCTACTGCTGATGATGCATGGTACATAAAGTCATCATGGATGGTAGAGAGGAATTTTAGCTCTTGCTTAGGTAGCCACTGCTCTTGCAGGAGTATCAAATCTGCACTGTCAGATTTTATGAACATCTACAATTGAATTCCTTACGTTATATGAGAGAGACTATTTTCAACAAGTTATCCGCCATGACTGATAGAAAATTTATTATTATTATTATTATTATTATTATTATTATTATTATTATTATTATTTTGCCTGTTATCAAATCTCCTAGAAAAGTGAATAAACTCCTTAACAATAATACCGTCTGGCCACTGACTCATATTGTACGGGTTGAATTGTGAATTAGGTATTACTTTAAATGAGTTATAATTAGGGGTCGCAATCGATAATATAATATCGATAATTTATCGATAAATGAAAGTCAACTATCGCGTAATTATCGATACTTTTTATCGATAATTTAATGTCACTTCCTGAATTTTTAAGTTCACGCTCAATGAACAAATTTTCTTTCGTATTTGCGAATGAAATTTATTATAATAGAAAACGTTTTACTTTAAGTGACCAATTAGATCCCTTTTGACATGTTTGGTTACGTAACGTTACGGTACGATATTTTGGGCAAATCCACCGGCAATGCTGTGATGGGTTGCCAGTCCGCAATTTGTTAAGTACTTGTCAGTTGAACAGTTCCTCGCATAATTGCATTACGGGAGACGAGGTTGTTTCTTTGTTATCATTTATTTCAATTTGTGATCATATAACCCATTTTATAGAAACAAATTTTATATAGCCATCATGCCAAGAAAGTCAAATGTTTGGAGATATTTTACAAAATCTACTAGTGATCAAGCTAAGTGTAATAAATGTGATAAAACATTAAAATGTGCTGGAAGTACAACAACAGGATTAGCCTTTCATATAAGGAATGTTCACCATATTGATTTAAGTGAAGATGCAGAAGTTGCAGCAAAAAGACAGAAAACTCTTAACTTCTTTAAACGTAAGTTGTCGATGGAGGAAGAGGTCTCAAAAATGGCTAGCGTTGATGGTTTCAGTTTTAAACGCATTGCAAATAGTGACTTTATACAAGAGAGTTTTAAAAAACGCAAGGATGAATATGATATTCCCCCACCAACTTGTCCAAATACTGCCAAAAATATGGTTATTTCATTTTATGAGAAAAAGAAAAAGGAATTAGCTGACTTATTCAAAGAGAAATGTAAAAATGGTCAACGGTTTTCTCTCACTCTAGATGAATATACATCTATTCAAAATAAAAGATTTATGAGCATAAATGTCCATGCTGAAAATGAGCATTGGTCATTAGGAATGATATTAATCAGAGGATCATTAAATAGCGCTAAATGCAAGGAGTTGGTCAATGCCAGATTAAATGAATTCGGACTCGACATGAATGAGCACATCGTGGCTTCTACAACCGATGGTGCATCCGTCATGGTCAAATTTGGCCGAGAAATATCACCAGATCACCAACAGTGTTTGGCGCACGGCATTCACCTTGCTGTATTGGACGTTCTTTATAATAAAAATGTCATTGATGAAGAAGAGGAAGATGGAGTAGGTCAAGAAGAGACTTCCGAATGTGATATACATGAAGACAGCGGAGAAGACAATATTCATTCATTGGCTCTTAAAGATGATTATTTTGGTTTGATCAAGAAAGTGCGGAAAGTTTGCAAAATGTTTAGAAAATCCCCGTTAAAGAATGATATTCTTCAAGGATTTGTGAAATCAGAACGCGGAAATGAGCTACAATTAATTCTTGATGTCAGAACTCGCTGGAACAGTTTGCTTGATATGTGCGAAAGGTTTTATAAGATGAAATCATGCATTACACAAGCTTTAGAAGTCTGCTGCAATGAAGAATTTTCTGAAAAAGATTGGACTGTACTCAAGAGTCTTTGTCACACTTTAAGACCAGTTGAAATAACTTCTTTGTGCTCTGAAGATACAAACTTATTGAAAGCAGACAAATCTATGATGCTCCTTCTTAACAAGTTGGCAAAGCAAGATTGTACATTAGCTCGTCGAATGCATCTTTCTCTCAAACAACAGTATGAATCAAGAAGAGTTCAAAATACTGTTGCCCTTTTGCGATATCTCCATGATCCTGAAGCTAGAAATGAACAAATGTCTGACACTTTCAAGATGCTTTCTCCAGGTTCCTTAAAGAAATATGCCACTTCTGTATATACACGGCTGTTTCATGAACATGATCCTGAACCTCGTACGGATATAAGCAGCGTCCAAGAAACTCCAGATGAGAGTAACGTAAATGAAGACGACGACGAAGAGGAGGATTTCAGAAAATGCCTCCATCACGAGATGACTAAATTGGAATCAAAAACTTTCGACTACTTAGCTAAGTCCTCTGTTTTCAATGCAGAAAGTGAATTCGCAATATACGAAGCACAGAAAAAGAGAAGCGAAAATCTAGATCGATTGTACGATGCATTAAGGACCATGAAGCCTACAAGCTGTGAAGCAGAGCGAGCATTTTCTGCAGCGGGATTTTTCATAACGAAGATTCGATCCAGTCTCTCTCCTGCCACTATTAATGCCTTATGTTTCTTGAAATGTTACTTTCTAAATAAGGATAAAATTAATGTCTTGTGTTTTTGAAATGTTACTTTCTAAATAAGGATAAAATTAATGTCTTATGTTTTTGAAATGTTACTTTCTAAATAAGGATAAAATTAATGTCTTGTGTTTTTGAAATGTTACTTTCTAAATAAGGATAAAATTAATGTCTTATGTTTTTGAAATGTTACTTTCTAAATAAGGATAAAATTAATGTCATGTTTTTGAAATGTTACTTTCTAAATAAGGATAAAAAACAAAACTCTAAATAAGTATCGCTGTCATAAAGTCAAAGGATCTCATTAAAATTAATGCCTTATGTTTTTGAAATGTTACTTTCTAAATAAGGATAAAATTAATGTCTTGTGTTTTTGAAATGTTACTTTCTAAATAAGGATAAAATTAATGTCTTATGTTTTTGAAATGTTACTTTCCAAATAAGGATAAAATTTATGTCATGTTTTTGAAATGTTACTTTCTAAATAAGGATAAAAAACAAAACTAAATAAGTATCGCTGTCATAAAGTCAAAGGATCTCATTAAAATTAATGCCTTATGTTTTTGAAATGTTACTTTCTATTATTAATGTCTTATGTTTTTGAAATGTTACTTTCTAAATAAGGATAAAATTAATGTCTTATGTTTTTGAAATGTTACTTTCTAAATAAGGATAAAAAATAAAACCCTAAATAAGTATGGCTGTCATAATGTCAAAGGATCTCATTAAAATTTGTTCTTTTAATTTTGTGATTTTCTTTTATTCCTAAGGCAGCTAATTTAACTAGAAACTTATCGATAAATTATCGATAATCCAATTTTTTTTCAAAAATTTATCGATAAAAATATTCTCGATAATTTGCGACCCCTAGTTATAATACGGAGATTTTGTGTTTAGTGTATTAACTAACAATTTATTGTGTTCCCGACAGACTTCTTCCACCATGTGTCGAATATTGCTTTCCTCGTTCGAGTGCTGAATTCGCGACAAAAAGAGGTTGAAATTCCTTAACGGTGGCCTTGCTGCGAGGACAGGTTGAGGAACCCTCCGTGAATTGCGTCTGTTAATTGTAACCCACCCGTCCTCTCCCCTCAGTCTCCCTGAGGCAGGGTTCGCCTGAGTGGGGAATGGGTGGCACGACTTTGGTGGGATAGGAGGCCCCTCCCCTACTCTGTGGCTTGGTGAGGGTCTGTTAGCGGAGTTTTATAATGAAATTACACACACACACACACACACACACACACACACAGTGAGAGTTTTTTGCTTGTTGCTTGGTGAGACTTTCAGTAATAACAATTTTTTTAGAAACTTTAGAAAACCTTGTAAAAATTTTATAAATTTTTTGTAAAATTCCAAAGGCTGAAAATGGAGAATAAGAATTTTCGATATATATATATAATATATATATATATATATATATATATATATATATATATATATATAATATATATATATATTATAGGGTGTTTCACAACGGGTCTGCCATACTTTGGGGATGATATTGAGTAAAAAAGTTAATACAACATCGGTGCTGCGTCAAACCGTTGCGGAGCTACGGACGTTTTAAGGTGCACGGAAAAATAAACGAGAGTATTAATCTGGTGTATTTATTGCTACATTTTATGAGATACACCTTATAAATGTTTAAAATGTCCGCCTCAGTTTTCAATGCACAGCCTTGCTCGTTCCAAACAAGAGTCCACTGCCCATTGAATCATTTCGGGGTGTTCTCGTATGTAAGCAGCGGCATCCATAATCCGACGCAAGAGTTCGTCTCTCGTTTGTACTTTGGTCTTGTGGACCATCTCCGGACCTAACGAGATTAGGTCCGGAGATCTCGGGGGCCACGACATTGGACCAGCACGACTAATCTAACGATTCCCGTACCGCTGATTCAAATAATCCCTGACATGACGACCGAAATGTGGTGGTGCCCCATCGTGCTGAAAGAACATCCTGCGCCTTGTTTCTAAGGGTACGTCCTCCATCAAAAGCGGCAATTCGTTCGTCAGGAAGTTCAGATAAATATCAGCAGTTAATCGTTGTTCCAAAACGAACGGTCTAATCAGGTGATCTCCAATTACACCGCACCAAACATTCACCGAGAATCGATGTTGAAAGTTTCCTTCAACGATACCGTGGGGATTATCGGCGGACCACAAGTGGGAATTTCGCCTATTGTTAATTCCATCCCGAATGAATTGTGCTTCATCACTAAACAGTATGCGATTAAGAATTTGGCGATGCATAACCATCCACTGGCAAACTTGAACACGTTTATCGTAATCATCCGTTGAAGAGCTTCCACACGTTCCAAATGATATGGATACAAACCCTCATCATGTATGGTTCGACATACACGCGATGCGGATTCACCAATTCGTCTAGAAATCCTTCGAACACTGGTAGTTGGGCTACGTTGTACTAGGTCCAGTATGCGCTCCTCCACAGCAACGGGCCGTCGTGCTACATGTTCTTGGTTACGTGGAACAATTGTCCCTGTTTCCCTTAATCTCTGGTGTGTGTCACTAAATACTTGCCTGTTTGGTATTCGGCGGTTCGGAAAACGTCTTCGATAATCCTCAACTTCAGCTCTGCTGTTACCATCACAAAATCCATAAATAAAATGGATATCAGCGGGTGTGAACTGTTGATTCATTTTGATTGTTCAGCGTAGGGCAACACAGTGTCCCGTACCACGGATCAGAACCAACTGAAAGAAAAAAAAACTGAGGATCAGTAGTGGTAACTTCGTTAACCGAACCTACCACCAGTGCTGTCATCTATCGAATTACACACAAGTAGGAATTTGTTGTTTGCACATCTTAAAACGTCCGTAGCTCCGCAACGGTTGAAAATAGTAGTTATGTTGTATTAACTTTTTTACTCGATATCACCCCCCCAAATCACTTCCCAAAGTATGGCAGATCGGTTGTGAAACATATATATATATATATATATATGCAGTAAAATCACAAAATAACACGTGGTCTTATTAATAAACAACCAACCACAGGGAAAAAGGAAAAAAGAAACACGAATTCCGAGCGCTTTCGTGATATATTCACATTTTCAAGGACAAGAGAAGGGAAAATGTGAATATATCACGAAAGCGCTCGGAATTCGTGTTTGTTTTTTCTTTTTCCCTGTGGTTGTTTGCTTATTATATATATATATATATATATATATATATATATATATGAATAAAACCACGAAGGAAAGGAAACAGAGTGGTGCTCAAGCGCTTTCGTCTAATGACATCCCCAGGAACACTGAAATAAATAAAGAGTTCAAGACTATATATAGGTTACAAAAAAAATAATATATATATATATAATAAATATAGAAATAAAAATTGTGGGAGGAGCATACAAATTTGTAAGGAAAACTACCAATTTTATCACTGCCCGAATTCAACACAAGATCAAATGGATTGTTTACAACCAATTTTATAGATAATGCCTGAATGATATATCGGTCACAAAAAAAATAAAAAATAAAAATAAATTCAAAAATAAAAATTGTAAGAGGAGCGTACACATTTATAAGGGAAAATTACCAAAGTTTTAGCACTCTGCCCTTCTTGTCTAAATCTGTTCTGAACGAATTCAAAACAACAGGATCGAGTTGAAAAAGACCTTTGCTCATGTTAAAGTTATTTGTAAGTTGGATAATAGCAGACTCAAGAATATTTCTATTAACAATGTTGCTAGAGTGAAACAAAACTGAAGCATTATTCCAATCAATACATTGGGATAACTCTGAAAAATGGACAAAAAGGGCACTGGACGACTGTCCCGTTTTAACGGAATATTGATGCGGTTTTACACGCGTGTGCAAATCCTTTCCCGTCTGACCAATGTGAAAGGAATCACATTGTTTACAACCAATTTTATAGATAATGCCTGAATTTATTGGTAGGGCTATTTTTTACTATATATTTCACAATATTGTTATGAAAATACTACATTAATATCCAAAAGTTTAAGTACATTAGCACTGACTAAAAAGCCCGGGAAAAATGGAAGTACTAAAATATTCTTTGACAAAGTGCGAGTGTTATTATTCACACGATAGAAGGTTCGTTTTGCCTTGTTAAGACAAGATTCCATAAATGCAGGTGGGTAGCACAGATCACTTCCAATACCGTTGATTTTTTGCAATTCGGCATCGATGTATTCCGGACTGGCGATCCTAAGAGCGCGGAGAAACATTGAAGAAAATATGGCCTTCTTAATGGGGGTGTCATGTCCAGAGTAAAAGTGTACGTAGGACAAATTGTTTGTTTTTTTCCGATAGATACTAAACTTAAAACCTGGGCTTTCCCTACGTACACGCATATCCAAAACGGGATTGAGTTGTCTTGTTCCACTTAAGTAAACTTAATGGAGGGGACTTGATCATTTAACTGAAGGAAGAAGTCATCCAGGTCACGATTCATGGGCCAGATATGCAAAATATCGTCGACGTACCGCAACCATGAGATGCCAACCCCAAGGATTCTCGGAATGTAAGTAATTTCGAAAAACTCCATGTAAATATTGGAGAGGAGGGGCGACAAGGGGTTGCCCATGGTCATCCCAAAAACCTGTTGATAATACTCGCTAATGAAAGTGAATTTAGTCTCTGATGCAAAGCTGCTTAAGTTCCAAAACGATGTGTGCAGGTAGTGTCAGGTCGTACTTATGTAATTCTCGGGAGAGAGTGTCAAGCATATCGTCAGTCGGCACTTTTGTAAACAGTCTTTGGTTAACATAGTTAAAGGCCTTGTCTATAGTGCTGCGAATAGTACTTACGAAGATAACTTTCCTAAACGTTTTCGCAATAACTTCTCACAACTAAAAAAAGATGGTGAGCTCCATATTACTAAAGCAGACAAGGCTAACACCATAGTTATTATGGACAAAGTGGACTACATTAGAAAGATGAACGAGCTACTCCAGGACCCCGCCACATAGAGAAAACTTAGGAAGAACCCGCAGGATGACGTCATCAAATCATTCAATAGTGGCTTGAAACGCATTCTCAAAGATCATAAGGACTTAATTCCGCTTTTCATGTCCACTTCACCTTCTCTTCCCTACCTTTACAGTCTTGATAAAACCCACAAACCTGGCAACCCTATGCGCCTTATTATTAGCTTGGTGGGCTCTATTACCTATAAACTCTCCAAATGTCTTGTCAAAGTCTTGTCCCCGATTCTCGGAACTATCTCTGATTCACATGTAAAAAATTCCATGGATCTTACTGAAAAATTGAATAATGCACGCACTGAAACCAACGATAGATTGATCAGTTTTGACGTTTGTTCATTGTTTACAAAAGTGCCGATTGACGATATGCTTGACTCCCGAGAATTACATAAGTACGACCTGACATTACCTGCACACATCATTTTGGAACTTATGAAGCTTTGCATCAAACACTGTAAATTCACTTTCAATAGCGAGTATGATCAACAGGTTTTTGGGATGGCCATGCGCAACCCCTTGTCGCCCCTCCTTTCCAATATTTATATGGAGTTTTTTTAAATTACTTACATTCCGAGAATCCTTGGGGTTGGCATCCCATGGTTGCGGTACGTCGACGATATTTTGTGTATCTGGCCCATGAATCGTGACCTGGATGACTTCCTCCTTCAGTTAAATGATCAGGTCCCCTCCATTAAGTTTACTTAAGTGGAACAAGACAACTCAATCCCGTTTTGGATGTGCGTGTACATAGGGGGAGAAGATGGACGGCCTCACCCCCCAAAGGGGCATACCTAACCTGAGAGAGAGAGAGAGAGAAAGAGAGGAGGGTGGGACCCGGAGGGGAGGGTCTTCGCTTGGCGAGAGCCAAGCGCATATGAGTCTTTCAGCCAAGCCGCCGCTCTCTTATAGGGCCTCTAATCAGCCAGTTGGCTTAGAAGGCTGAGTTGCCAGATTCGTTATTTATTTATTTAAATCATATATTAATCAGCCGGTTGGCTTAGAAGTCTGAGTTGCCAGACTCGTTATTTATTTATTTATACCATATATTAATCAGCCAGATGGCTTAGAAGGCTGAGTTGCCAGTTTGCGCTATTTATTTAATTAATCCTTATATTCTTCCGTCAGTTGGCTTAGAAAGTTGAGTTGCCATATTGCGCTATTTATTTAAAACATATATCCTGACTTTAAGATCCATTTGGCTTAGAAGTTCGATTTGACAAATAGCAATTAATTAATTATTCTGAAATCCGTTTTAGAAACCAAACAAATGATATAATTGTGTACAAACAAAAAGGAATAAATATAACGCCAATACATCTTTGTTTATTTAGACGAATTAATGGAAATAGATATACAATGGGTATATACTGTATATGGTCAAATAATAGCATCATAAATGGGAAATATATAATCGTACAAAACGGAGCATTATCAAAGTATTAGTACACGAAAAATATACAGTTATATTTAAATTGTGTAAATATATCCTGTACTAATATGATTATATGTTTCGTATATTTTCAATACATTTAATATTTCCTTTATGTTCTACGGTGCAAAACGCTAAACTCGCACGTGTTAGTCTACATCCACATCGCCATTACTTTGTACGACGTGATAAAACCGTCCAAGCATCACTTCACCGTTTAACTGATACGGCGGTCTATACTCGATATAAATGGCTTTCATATCGTTCAATACTATTTTTGCCCCCACTTTACACTCGGCGGGAAAGTTACCTTGAACATGGCTAGAGCACAATCAAAAGCATGCACAAAAATGTCACCGTTAACCACAACATTAAATACAAGTTTATAATCATGCCTTTCCAATCGAGGATTTTTTTCTTGCCGTCTCGAGCTTTTCAATCGTGAACTCTTCACTCGGCATAGCGGTAATTGAAATAATCTACCAAGTCGTAACGACATCTATCCATTATATAGATGTACAGCTCTTCAGGGTGAACAGTGTAGGCGAGCTCAGCTCTGTACCTCTCAAGTGCTTTGTACCAAAGTTCAGGGTATTTCGAAGAATCTAAACCTTTTAAATATGCATCCAGATCTAGACCGTTCTCCACTTGTTCATTCCTACATTCAACAAATCCGTCGAGCAGAGCGGTGTATGCGTGTTCAAGAACCGTGTCAAAATAAATCATATCCGTAACACGAGCATCTAATATAGGTTTCAGCTTACGGAATACGACGATCTCAAACATTCTGTCGAGGATGAAACGGTTTCGTGTAGGAACAAGAACGTCATTATCAGCTGTGTTCTTCCACATCAGTCGTATATCAATGCATGATTGTTCGTTATTTACACAGAATGTGCAAACAATGGTATATGAGGAGGCGTCACTAATCACCTCTCTTCTTGTACCTACGTCAGCTGGTATTTTATAACGGTCCTCTGCCCACCTCTCAACTATCACGAAGATTTTACACATCTCAACACTTAAATAAATAACGTTACGTTTGCTTGCTTGCCTGCAGATCGTTTCAAGCACACAGTTAATGGTGTCAGTTTCACGCCTGAACACGCGCAATGACTTCGTCACGGAGACGTCGTACGAGGCGTTGAGAATACTTCTCAAAGGGAGTTCCATCGTATTCGCACGTTCACTCGGTTCAAGCTCTGAGCTAACTATAAGCCACAGGAGACAAGATCAGCTCGACGGGAGGAATGAAACGCGTATGGGCTTGTTCGAACTCGTATGCTCCGCGTGAGCCACAGGAGGGAGGATCGGCTCGACGGGGCGGGGTGAGTCACGCTGATGAAACGTGAATGGGTTTGATCGAACTCGTATGCTCTCTGAGGTACACGGTTGGGCGGCACTGGAACGCGTCACACTGCTAAAGCATGTACAGACTTGCTCGAACACTCTTGGACAAACAGAATTTCCCGAAACGAATTTAATGTTTTATCACACGCCATTTCCACAAACTAAACATCTTCACAAACCGGGTCGCTATTAGAGAGAAACATATGTTCATATTTATCCTTTTTGTTTAACAAACAATACTCATCTCTAAAATCTGTTAAAAACTCACAACCCATTAGCCACAACCTCACTACAAACTCATCATGATATATATTAATGTAGCGGTAAAAACACTTAAGATTGTCCATGATGACAAGATTTACATTTTCAGCCGTAGGGTACGAGTAATCGGTATGGTGTAACATGATATAATACCGCTTGTCATACCACTCATCTACAAGACTCATTACCCATAACTATTGTTTATCTTTTGAGCGTGTTGCTGCTTCTACTACGCGGTATATTTGTGCCTTTATAAAGCTTAGTTCTGTAACATACTTCAGTACATCGTCTGTACTGCCTGCGAAATCCTACAACCTCCTCGCCAGAATATCCGTAGAGTATTTGAATATCTTGATCTTTGGCACGGTTCAATGCAGCCTTAAAAGAGGCAAAAGATGGGGGTGTAGGGAGTTTTTCAGTATCCACTACATCTGTACACTTGGCAGAATACCGCTTCATAAATGTTGAACACGCGATATCGAAGGTATTACTAGTTTTCTTCTATGCGAGAGAATACATGTCTGAGCTCAAGGGTATACAGAGGTCAACTGAGAACGCAGGGATAGAGGCCTGCTCAGGTTGCGGCATGATTCGCGTCGCCGGTCTTACAGTGGGCGGAGCTTAGCTTTTTATTGTACACACGCACGCACGCAAAGTGAAACGCTAGTTGAAATACGATTTATTTAATAAACGAAATATTCAGGGTGTATATATTTACAAGTACGTGTAATAATTAAGTTAGCAATAGACATATCAAAGATTATGGTATCCAGAGGGCACGGTGTTATAGGTACCAGGCATCTGGTAGCGTTTCATGTAGGTGTTACGGCACACCTTTGCACCCCTAAGTTCCTTTACGCCCCCAGCTTCTGCGCCCGAAAATTGTGGGTGCCTACAGTCAGTTGGGGCGGACGGTCACCCTCATCATCTTCCAAGCACACTAACTCCTTCAGCGAATCAAAGTTAACGACCCGCCGATTCGCATGGTTAAGCGTGATACCCTTAGCCTTCACGATATACTTCGTATCATCCCCTATCCTCACCCGTACCCCATAGGTTTTTGGTCGTGTTGATACAAACGAGTCGGCGTATGCGTTGTCCCCATACTCATCCTTGATCTCGTCAGTTAGCTCACCGAGGAACTCCCCAATAGCGGGCATGTATTCACCCCTCCTCGCTGTGAATATCACGCTATCTGTATCGGCATACAATACACGCCGCCCAAGAGAATGCAATAGGCCAGAAAGTTTGATGCGGGCGTAGGCTGTTGTGAAGCTGGCTGCAGGAATGTTTGTAACCCGTGAGGTGTCTGTGGACAATTCGGTATTGTTGTACTTTATTATGTAAGTATTACCTACATTCACAATCTCCATGACCTCTTTATCGGGTGCGTTGGCATAATCCCAGACTTCGCTATAACTTTGCGCCAAATGAACGTTCCCTTTGCCGGTATTCTGCGCAAATTTTCCCCAAAGACTGTTTAGGCACAACTTTGCACTAAAGCGCTTGCCAGGATTCTTTACAATTTGGGTACGATCAAGCTGTATACCTTCGTGGTCACGGTAACGCTGAATATAAGACGTTTTTTCATCTATCAACCCCTCGCGGATATCGTGACGCCTCAACCTTATCCTTCAAAAATGCGTTTATATATGGTGTGAAAAGGTTGGGTAGCTTCTGAAACCTCCACACCTCATGTATCTTCATTATTCTATACCCATGACGAACGGCTCGGGCCAGCTCAGGGCTTGTGTATACACCTCTGATCTTACGCTGGTGGGGTATATGATTACAATCGCCGTTGTTCTCTTCTGAGCACTTCACACACAGGGGAAACATGAGTTTGTGATCTATAACGACGGGTAAGATCGGCATCCATAAATCGCGAGGGGGGAGCACGTCTACGAAAGAGTCCAAAGTAGCGGTCATTCAAGTTGGCCGAAAACTCCTCGATGGTTGGTATGGCAGGGCCTACCATTTTTTCAGGTGCACCTACGGCGTACGGATTGTTCTTCATCACGTAGGGGTATAAAGAACAGGAATCGTAGTAATGGAGCTTCACACCCTCCGTAGGTGGAAAGTATAGCTTGAATGGATTTGTACGCCCACCGAACAAGCTATCACCGCATTTGAGAGGATCCTGCACCATTGAACGTTTGATCGTGTTTATTTCTTCACGATACTTCTCATCAAACTCCATCCAGGCATCATACTCATGCTCCCACAAGACTTTGTGAGTGAACTGGGAGCCTATAAGTTGATCGCGGGTGCGCGTCCACGCAAGACAGTCGGCAAGAGATTTACCGTGGATATCTCTAGCGATTCCACACTCAGGACGGGGGCATCCATGCCACCAGCAACCGTTAAAGGAGTACACAGTCTTCTCGCCAGTGGTACGGTTTTCACTTACACCATCAACCCAAAAAACACGGCCATTAACCTTAATGGGTACTTCACCCGTGTTGCGGGCGTGCTTTATGTATACACCTGTCTGCTGCTGTAGGTGTATGAGCCAGTAAATAGCCTTGTGCCCATAACTGCGGGGGTTGTTTCTGTGAATAATGGCTAAGGTATCTTTAGGCATGAAGTTATTCTTGAACACCGTAATACATAATGAGGCGATGGTGATTGCGACTTGCAGCGGATCGCATTTGAAACGACATATGTACATCCTTCTAAAGGCCTGGAAACATACTCTAAGCACGCGCACATCATTCACGCAATAACGTTCACATTCATCAGCTCTATTATAAGTAGGCTGACCATACGTACCGTTTTGAACGGGACAGTACCGTTTTTTTAATATTTCCTGGCCGTCCCGTCGTTTTAATAAAAATGTCAATTTTGTCCCGGTTTATGTACTTACTTTTTCATGAATACAGAATATTACATAACCCCCGTCCCTTTTTTGCCATCCCAACGTCCCATTTTTGTCTCGAGGAAATATGGTCAGCCTAATTATAAGGATTACATTCATTAAAACTGTTGTAGTATTGGTCAAAATCTTCACGTTCATCTGTGCTCATACATTCATAAAGTAATGTTTGGGTGGAAGTAGTCCTACGTAATTTAAAATTTCGCTAGCGAGGAATGTGTAAGGGGAATATCTTTTTGAAACTTCAGCTGCTACGCCCATCACCTTCGGTACCTTTGCTAATTTACAAGGTGTGAATAATAAAGTGTCTTTAAATTGTACATTACCTCTTATTTGCATCTGTATTAATTTGTTGCCTCTTTTCAATGGATCACCTGTAAATATCTAAGAGGACTCGTGCTCAAGCAACTCCTTATAAAGGAACTGTGTGTCAAATTTTGCCCCGTTATGGGCGAGAATATACACAGTAATTTTTTTGAACTTGTCCGCAAACTTGACAATATAGGACACAAATAGTTTCACAGGGCTATCGTGGACATTCGTTTTAAAAACGTTTGTCCGTTTACCACATTTGTGACACTCATCACACTCGATCTCCAGACACTCATCACAGATAGTCTGGCTCACAAGTAAATGCGGAATTACCTCTTTCGTTTCAGCGTTCGTGTATGTTTCTATATCGTAGTACACGGTTATACAAGGGTTGTTTTTAGGCTTCGCGTCTTTCATATAACATACATGTTTTACCCCAACCGCCTTATATTTCTCAAGGCATGTAGAACAGTGAATTTCATCACATTTGTGGGTAAACTTTCCCCAATTACCCATCATGTGAAACATGACACATTCACAGATTCTCATTTTACTGCACGTGCCAATTGATTTATGGAGCTCAAAACAGATATTATTGAAAAATGTGCGTCTACACACATTACAATCCCTCTTCTCAGCTTCAACTACACGGCTTTCACATTTGGTGCTTTTACACTGCTCACATACCATGTGACATTCTTTACAATGTTTCACTATATCATCCGCAAACTCGAGACACCCTTACACAAATCATGATTGTCCATATTTTCGACTTTTATCATAACTCGCATAAAGGCACCTTATATTACGGATGGGGATATATGTTGTACCTGACAGTCCTAAAATAAGTAGGGATCTTGTACGATCTCTCACACAGCTTTTAAAAACACAATTCTACAACGATCATCCAGTCCAAATACAACTATACTTACATTCATTTCCTGTTCTACCATTCTCAGCTCTTCAGGACCCATATTACAATCAAATTCGTGTTTACTATCTACAGCTAGTTTACGGGCACGCTCCACGACCGTAAGCAGCCAAATTTTTGTGGCCTGTGTATTTAGTACAGTAAACAAACGAGCTAAGACTACTGCTATAAAGCCGCAACCACGATCGACGTTTATATGCCGTCTAAAAATAGCATGAGAATTGAAGTTAAGAGTATACGGTGTGGCACTATGACCCGCAACACGGAATACACGGTCAATATTTATCGTAAAGTTGTCCATATCGAAGGCTATACTACTTTGAGAGGCCTGCATTATACGACTAATATATACTCTACATCTTCAGCCGACAAACGCCTGAATGGTACTACTACCCAAAAATCATCTACATCACCATCATCTGACCCGAATCCGAAGGACAGCCTCGTCCTGACTTCACGCTCGTCGCGGTTCTGAAGGGCAAACTCTACAATACGCTCTACTACTCGCCGTAGTCCGTGTTCAATACCGTTGCTATACATGGATCTAGAATCAACCCGACTGTATACCGATTTCTAGTCAAGGCCTGGGTGGGGGTTGCGGTGCGCACCAACTCGAATGTTATGCCATCCTCAACAGAACGGGAGCTGCTGTGGAGGTTGTACCAGGATGAAAAGGGGCTATATTTGAGGAAGGCACTATTGTGGGGTTTGTGTCGTAAGACGTTGAGGGTTGGGGCTCTATTACTGCAGCCTCAACAGAACGGGGAGCTGCTGTGGAGGATCGAATAAGGGGGTATATTGGCGGAAGGTACTATTGTGGGGTTTGTTGCGTAAGACGTTGAGGGTTGGGGTTCTATTACTGGTGTTCTAACAACCCTGGAACGCTTTATACCTGACGTGGAGGGTTCGTCATCACACCTCCGCTTTGAACTGTTTCGTGCTACAGGTGTCGCTGGTGAGGGCTCATCGGCGGGGATGGGTACTGTAGATGCACGGTCAACGGGTTCATCCGTGATATCGATGATGGGGCTGTACATCGTCGTCATTCACGGTTCTGGAAGAAGAAAACAAAATATAAGGAGCAGCACTCGTTATTTGTAATATTTTGTAAATGACCCACTTAGGGTGTGACGTGTTAGAAATGGAATCTGTAGAAAAATTCAGGTTCACGAGTCCATCCACATGTATCATATCTGGACCTACAGGATGTGGTAAAACGGTGTTTATGCTTAAAATCATTAAAGAAAAGGGGGAATGTTCTCAAAATTTGTGCATAGTTATATGGTGCTATTCGACATCAATCAGTGTTCAACGAGTACCAAGATGATGTTTTGTTCCACAAGGGGGTCTATGACGTTAATTCGTTAAAGGGAAATGAACATACAGTCATCGTAATTAACGACCTCATGTTGGAGATGGATAAAACGTTTGCCGAGACATTTACAGTATTCTCCCACCACCTTAAAATAAGCGTGTTCTTCATCAATCAGAATCTATTTTTCAAAAATAGATACATGCGCGATGTGTCGCTAAATACGCAATATCTAGTCTTATTCGCGCAACGTAGAGATGTGTCACAAATTGGGGTATTAGCCAGTCAAATGTTCCCGAATCAGCGTAAGGAGTTTTTGGAGGTTTATAAAGAGGTCACAAACCAACGTTATGGATATTTGCTTTGTGACCTTCACCCGCGAAACACGTTTAGGGTGCTTCTAAGAACGAATATATTTCCAAGCGAACCTGAAACGTGTATATTCCAGAATGACGAATAGGCTAAAGAAATACCGCGAATTAATAAAAATCTATCAACGACTGCCTCGGGCATTGCAGCAGATGTTTGTTAAAAATATCGACTCTGACTTTTTAAAATGCATCTGTGAAATCTGTCTTAATGTTATAAAATGTAATGTACCAATGAAACCCTCTCAGAAGACTCGCTTACGTCGTTACAAGAACATAATACGGCGCTCGCTCATAAAAGTCAGACTGTGGGTAAGAAAAAGCGCATTATTGTACAAAGAGGAGGATCGTTCCTGCCCATCTTATTTTCAGTTTTGGGTCCTTTACTGACTAGATTAATATAATGAAGAAGGTGGTTGTGATTCCGCACGAGGTGTATGCTTCATTACAAAGTTCAAAGACTCCAGACGCGGTTCTAGAACCCCGTAAAAGTAGGCTTAAAAGAATGGAAAGTGAGTTGCTAGCCCTATTAAACAGTGAAAAGGCACCTGATGAGAAAAGGATCTTGTACCAAGAGGCTTTGCAGAAATTTCTTCATGAGTACGAAGATTATAAGCATCCTACAGAGCTCCCCGTGAGGCACAGCTCGAGTAGTGCTGAGCATAGCGACACAGGACCTGGGCAACCAAAGAGCAACGGAACACAACACATCGAACATGTGCTAAAAAACAGCCTCCCCCATACATTGAGGAATAAAGGGTTAAGTCTTTATAATCTATTGAGTGAGGACCCCATCATACAGTGGACCGATACAGGCGAGATCATTGTTGAAGGAACAAGGGTACAAAGCTCCAATATAGTTGATATTGTTCATGATCTGGTGAGAAAGTGGGATAGGCCCTCACCAACAGGATGGAGGCATATTAAAGCAAGACTACAACAAATAAATGTCCCCAAAATATTGATAGGTAATCTGAATAGGTTAAAAGACTTGGAACATGCATCGCACGTGTCACAACTGAGTACACCTTCGCCCCCCCATCAGCGACAGTGTCTCTGAAGAGGAGAAAAAGAGAGCAGGCGGCCAACCTTATCCACGTGCCTCTAAAATACGCAAATGGCTAACGTATTAAGGAAGCGCTATTATGACATTTCTAACCCCACATCCTGTGGTGGCGTTAAGAGATTGTACAGAGGTGTTTATGGTGTAAGGAAAAAAGATGTTGAGAGATTTTTGTCGGGACAGGATGCTTATACACTTCATAAGCCGGTGAGAAAAAGGTTTAAAACAGCCAAGACAACAGCCGCCTCGATTAACTCTATTTGGCAGGCAGATTTAACAGACATGCAAAGATATTCAATGTATAACGATGGCTACCGTTACATCCTATTCATAATAGATGTATTCTCTAGATAGCTGTGGTTAATTCCCTTGAAAAATAAATCTCCTGAAACAGTTGCTAAAGCGGCCAAAACGCTGATGTTCAAAGAAAACAGGATTCCTGGCTATTTTTGTACGGATATGGGAAAAGAATTTATCGGACGCGCTTTTCAGAACATGCTGTCAGAGTTTAATATCAGCTATTACACTTCCAATTCTGCACATAAGGCTTCTTTAGCTGAAAGAGTTCAACGTACCATAAAGGAACGCATGCACCGCTATTTTACGCATAAAAACATACAGATATATAAACGTTCTCGGTTCATTGGCTTCATCCTACAACCGTTCACACCATCGTACGATCGGTACAACACCTAACGATGTTTTAGAAAGAGGCAAGCACCCGAGAAGAGATGGATGCCGCCACCACCACACTACGCATTTCAAAATCAATGACTATGTAAGGCTGTCACGTTCGGGGAATAAATTCGCGAAGGGATTTGAGCAAGGCTGGACACGCGAGATTTTTTAAGTTAGGGCTATGAGGCCTAAGGGCGATATAATGATGTATTACGTTGAAGATTTGAATGGAGAAGAGATCTTGGGAGGCTTTCACCGCGAGGAATTTCTAAGATTTATATAATATTATAGGTAATGACTTTCCATAGTATACAAACGTTTTTCATATGTGATGTATAAGAGATGTTGAGATTTCATTTTTTATAATAGTGAGCGATCGACTTATCAGGCTAAATATTAATGCTTTAATATTTGGTTCAGATGCTCCTTGAATATTACAGCAATGCTTTTCTACTTTTCTTCGAGCTAAACTCTTCAATTAATTGAGAATAATCTAATGAATTTGTTATATCGTTTTCTATTGATAACATAGCTAATGATTGCAATCTCGCTTGAGACATGGTGGAACGCAAATATGTTTAAATAAGTTTGAGACGCGAGAAACTTCTTTCAGCCGAAGCAACAGTAACTGGGATGGTTAATACTATTCGAAGTGCAACATAAACATTAGGATAAATCTCACTTAGTTGTTTTTGCACTATATAAACAAGGGCATTTCCGGGATCTGTTTTCGCAGGTATAAACCTGCAAAGTACTTTAAGTTCTTCATAGAGTTCTAAATCATTAATATCACTTGAACAGAACGCGCAAAACGGCTTGAGCGAGGCCCCCTTTGGCGCGAGGCCCTAGGCGATCGCCTAGTTCGCCTATAGCTAAATCCTGGCCTGTATATATATATATATATATATATATGGGAAACAGACAGTAATTAAACATTTTTCAAAACGCTTTTATTGCAATTTGGTAATTTCGTACTGCAATGCTGAATTATCGTAAAAAATAATCTTAAAGTTCCACCATATACATATATATACAGGGTGGGCGGAAAGTAGCTCCCTATTTTGGATTGGTAAAAAAATACGTATATTATTCATTTATTTCAGAAAAAATAATATGAAAAGGTAGGCATACATGGTAGGTTTTCTTTAAAATTCAATGTGGGCTCCAACTCTTTCCACCAGCTTCTGGAGCCGCCCAGGAATGGCGTCCACTGACTTTAGCAGGAACTCCGGCGGGATGGAGGACATGACTTCCCGAATTCGGTCCTCCAGTTCTTCCAATGTCCTCGGTTTGGTGCGGTAGACTTCTTCCTTTACCCACCCCCAAAGAAAGAAGTCGCACGGTGTCAAGTCGGGGCTCCTGGCTGGCCATTGATGTGGACCACGACGACCCATCCAACGCCCTGGGAAGTGGGCATCCAGCCACTCACGGACAACAAGAGCGAAGTGCGGAGGGGCGCCATCTTGCATAAATATCAGATCGTCGATGTTCTCCCATGTGCTGACAACCGGCCAGACCTCGTTTCGCAACATAGCAAGGTACCGCTCAGCATTCATGGTGTTGCGCAGAAGGAACGGGCCCACAACCTGATCTGAGGTCATACCACACCACACCGTTACACTGAACCGATTCTGCCGTTTTTCAGCGGTAACCGTGCGACTTCTTTCTTTGGGGGTGGGTAAAGGAAGAAGTCTACCGCACCAAACCGAGGACATTGGAAGAACTGGAGGACCGAATTCGGGAAGTCATGTCCTCCATCCCGCCGGAGTTCCTGCTAAAGTCAGTGGACGCCATTCCTGGGCGGCTCCAGAAGCTGGTGGAAAGAGTTGGAGCCCACATTGAATTTTAGAGAAAACCTACCATGTATGCCTACCTTTTCATATTATTTTTTCTGAAATAAATGAATAATATACGTATTTTTTTACCAATCCAAAATAGGGAGCTACTTTCCGCCCACCCTGTATATATTGTTGCAACGCGATGTTGCAAATGTTGCAATGCAAGGGTGCAAATATTGTAATGCAATGTTGCAAATGTTGCACGATGTTGCACCAATATATACAAATGATGATATAATCGCGATGGAAACAGAATAATTAAACACAATTGGAATAATTTTTACGTTGTAGAAAAATTCAGAACAAAAAGAATTTAGATTCCAATTATAAACGAGAAACAATACAGACTAATTTTCAGTGCTAATAAATAAATGAGATTTGTTTGCGCTGAGAGACACTGACTGAGGCGCGTTGTGGCGGCGCGGATGGTAGGATCCGCGAATGTAAACCACCGAACCACGGTTAATTCCATGTTACGATCACGGAGAAGTGCACGATGGTTACAATTAGTAGGTCATGTTAACTCAATTGACGACCGGTTAGGTGCCCGGTTAGGCTATGCTAGGATAGGTTAAGTTAGGCTAGGCTATATTATGTCCGTTAGTCTACGCTAGGTTAGGTTATATTATGCCCGGTTAGGCTATGCTATGCTAGGCTATATATGTCCCTGTTAGACTACGCTAGGTTAGGTTATATTACACCCGATTAGGCTATACTAGGTTAGGCTAGTTTACACATCTTAAAGTTCCATTACGAGTTTGAATGCAGATAAAAGTATTGGCCCCCATATATATATATATATATATATGGGACACACAATAATTAAACATATTTTTCAAAACTTATTATGACACAGGGATACTTACATCTGGAGGTCCTCTTCATTGAGCGGGCCTTGCATTTCACTACAATTTTCCGCGATACTCTGAGTAGCTAAAAATTCGTCCTGGTCTACAGCTCTGAAAATTGTGCATGGCCATAATCGGGGTCGTCCTCCATCAGGTCGGGGGTATTGTACAAAGACAGCTGACTCATAGCGTATAATGCACCAAAATGCGAGAAACAGTCTCCGTATTGAGATTCGCTCTTATAAGGGGGCATGCGATCAACTCACAAGCGCGATCCTTACCACCCTATTGGCAGGCGGTGAAATTTGGGCGGGGCTTGGCGCGTAAGCCTGCATAGCAGCCAACCCGAGAGCCTGGAGCCTATCCACAGAGTTGTGATTGGGTGCCCCATGAAATTTGGGCGGGGATTGACGCGTAGGCATGTATAGCACCCAACCCGAGCTCCTGGGGTCAACCCACAGGGTTGTGATTGTTTGCCCCCATGAAGTCTGGGCGTGCCATCTACCCCAATGCGTGGGGCCGATATCTGGATACAAATTTTATTTTTCTATGATAATCTTAAAGCTCCTATCATAACGCAAACCTTGGAAAAACTTAGAGCAAATAGGGGCTTTAAGATTATCACAAAAATAAACAGTTATCATCTATTCCATCCTGTACAAATTTTAACTTTCCGGACAACTCAATGTCATGCTTTGTCCGGTTTAACCAAAAATATTTGCTGAAGGCACCGATGTAAACTGTTTATTTATTTATATGGGTGGTACAGATTAGAAATATATATATATTATATATATATATATATTATATATATATAGGGTGGTGCAAAAGTCTGGACCCATAGGCAATTTACTATATAAAAATATCTTTCGATTTTTATAATAGTTTTTATAATTTAATTTTTGTTTATAATTTTACTAAATATTTTTCAGATTGTTACCCTATGGCAGACAAGTTAACAATAGCAGAAAGAATAGAGCTTGTGCTTTTGTACGCAAAAGAAGGAGCCACCTCACGTTCAGTCGCAAATTTCCTTATGCCTCGATTATACGAAATACCATTACACTTATTGTAAATTCTGAACTAGAACGTTAAATTTAACATAATTTAGTCACTGGTGTATGGTTAATTAAATTTCATTTCATAATAAACTTCCTGCAGGCCACACTTTTTTTCCATATAAACCGCCTAGCCTATGGGTCCGGACTTTTGCACCACCCTGTATATATATATATATATATATATATATATTATATATATATATATATAATATATATGATAATAGGGACTTTGTCTAATTTAATATATATATATATATATATATATATATATATATATATAAATATATAATATATATATATATATATATATATAATATATATATATATATATATGTATGACAATAGAGGTTTTCTATGGTGGAGACAGATATTTTCAAAACTATCTTTAAACGCAAACATTGGTAGATATTTGCGCAGGAAGGGGGTAGATAATGATGCGAACTGAAATGCCCCATGGGGTTTGAGGGAGAGAAACTGATGTTTACAATTTTTATCTTTCGGCGTGATATAAACGTATGAATAATCTCGAGTCTTGTACGATTTGCTGATAAATATATTGTTTATTTATATGACAAGAAACATTTGTTCTCAGATTTAGAGATATAAGCGCTGTCTAATCACGAAACTTGTTTATTTATATGGGACACGTTCAGATTAGAAACGCTGTGCTTTACAAGCTAACAGTTTGGCCGGAAAATGTCAGATTAACATCGAAATTAAGATTTACAAATCTAAAAATAACTTTATTAGCCATGTTTTCAAATTAAATAATTTTTTATAATAAAAAAATCGTACGAATTGTGTTTTAATTTAATTATTTCTTTTTCTTTTCTCCGTACGAATTGTTCGTTTAATTATTTTTCTTCTTTTCGTACGAGATGTTCTCTGGCAAGAACTTTTCGAATTGTTGTGTTAGATCCTCCTTAGACCTACTTTAAAACGGGGAAGTGCTTACACGAGTTTTAGATGAACTTCTTTAGTCTGTATATATGTATATATATATACACGGTGAACCAAAAGTAGGTGGACAGTAGGTTGAATACGGTTTGTGTTATATTATTTATAACTATGGTGTTCATTATAACTATGATGTTTGTGTTATATTATATTAAATATTACTAAATTTATTTAAATTTTATTTTGTATTATAGTATACAAAAAATTAAATATGTATTCTCAAAATAAACGTTATCATTTACTGTCCACCTACATTTGGTTCACCCTATATATATGTGTATATATATATATATATTATATATGTGTGTGTGTGTGTGTGTGTGTGTGTCCTTACGAATTGTTCTCTGGTAAGAACTTTTCGAGTTGTTACATGTTAGACACGCCTTAGTCCTACTTTAAAACGGGTAAGTGTTTACACGATTTTTAGATGAACTTTTTTTCCGTACGAATTGTTCGTTTTTTATTTCATACCAACTGTTTTACCCCTACCTTAGACCTACGGGGAGTTATTAGGGAGTTATTTTCCGTACGAATTGTTCATTTATTTTTTATTTCGTACAAGTTGTCTTACACCCGCCTTAGACCTACGGTACTGCGGAAGGTCGGGACGGGGTCGAACCCCATTTAACGCGCGACGCACACCGACGCATATGTGTCAACTGATGACCGGAGGTGATGATGCCCAGAGGCACTGGCTGATGGGCTGATGATGCCCGAGGCACTGGCTGATTAAGCCAACTGGCTGATTAGGGGCCCTATAAGAGAGCGGCGGCTTGGCTGAAGGTCTCATATGCGCTTGGCTCTCGCCAAGCGAAGAACCCCCTCCTCCTCTTCCTTTCTCTCTCTTAGGTTAGGTATGCCCCTTTGGGGGGTGAGGCCGTCCCAGCTTCTCCCCCAAAGAGGTCTCTCTCCTTGCAACAAAGTCGGTGGGGGTGCCGGTTTGCAACATGGGGTGGGTGGGGTTTGCAACATGGGAGTGGGGTGGCACTCTTGCAACATTTGCAATTGCATTGCACTCAAGCATTTTTCGGTCATACTACTAATGTCATAACAAATATCAAAAAAATTTAAAAATCTGTCACTTGTATTCTTTTCTGAATAAAGTTTTTTGAATTTTTTGTTCTCTGGATATTTTATTTTTGATGAATAAAGTTTTTAAAAGAAAGCCATAACCACATAGTCATTTTTTATGCTTTTCAAACATTTTAAAATTGTAGGCGACTTTTTTTCCAATACTGTACAATGACATTCTTGCATAATAAATAAACAGACCTGACAACGCTGGTGATAAATTTTCGAAATCTTTTGGAGTGTTTACAGATGTAGCAAAGTATTTCTTTATGAGCAAGAAATTTGCTTAAAAATTTTTCGAGTTTATAATCAAATTCAAAAAATTGTAAATCGTTTAAAATACAGGTTCATAAGCACGCGTAAGAGAGGTTTCGCAGAAATAAGCAAAGCTTTGTGTGATGGTTGATGGAGTTGTATAACCTTCGCAACATCTTAGGTCATATGACAGAAGGGACCTTCAGCTTTACGTGGGATCCGAACCACGGGTCTCTACATAACCTGAACGGGGAGGATGGTCTCCCCTACAACTACTACCCAGACCCAATGTCGCTTAGTTTCGCCGATCGACGGGAAGTGGTGTTACGACATTGGCCACGATGTAGCTCAGCTGTGTGTGAACGTTTACTTAAAGTTCAGTGGAAGAGATATTCAAAATACCATTAAGAGAAGATTTCTTCTAATGGAATCTTTACTTGTAATAAATTCCATTTTTTAAATTAGTTCTGTTACTGTTATGGCATTCTTGCTTGTATTTACTTGTTTTTAAGTAAATCGGAATATAAAATCTCATTTTCAAAACGAAATATATCGGTAACTATAATGAAAATATTTTTTGGCCCCACAAACCTTTCGAAATGATACCCTCAGAATTTTAGTATCTTAAATTTTGTGGAGTTTTGTTTGTACAATTTACATTATGTTTAAAAGGAATTACAACCACTTGCTCACCTTCCATTTTGAACTGGCAAAATTTCTAATCTGTTGATAAACGATTTCAGACCCGTAATAAGCCGAAGTTAATAGCGATCAACCAGTTACTTAGAGAGCCTGTTTAGAGGTATACGCGTCTCAAGACGGGCAATTTCATCGACGCTCAAATAACCTAATCTAACCTTGAGTAACCGAACCCATGCTCACCTAACCTAATCTAACTGAATCTAACTCCCCCAAAACTTGTCGACAGAATTTCACTATATATATATTATAATTTTGTATATTGATAAAGAGAAAGCATCTTAATCAGTTTGATTCAGGAACTAAGTGCATGCGCTTATCGTTCTTCTACTGTAGTGGGCTTTTTATAACAATGTAATACTCGTATATGTGTATATATATATTGTATGCAGCAATTTTGTTTTAAACAGGATTATTAAAAATATTGTCTTCCATGAAAATTCGTGAACTAATTTTTCATACTGACTTTGTCAATTCAGGATGACTTGCATTCAATATCAAGTACAAACACCCACCAAATTACACACTAAATAGCTATGATGCTGTAGAACGCCATGTGTTTTTCTAAATGTGGTGAATCTCACAACGTTTGTGTACAAAGTTCACCCATTAAAGGTAGATTGTGAACTTTGAAGAAGAAACTACCTGTCCTAAATTTTAATTATAATATACGTATTAGTTATGTACAGGAAAGTATGGAAATATTTCTATACGTGTACCTGTGTGACATCCCTTATATATGATAATGATAAGCTGTATTGGCAGGATATAAATCCCATAAAATAGTACAATATTCTTGAAGGTGATAAACGATAAGATAAATCAAACAATAATAAATTTAAAAATGGCAAAAGGAGAAATAAAAATAAAACGTACTGAAACAAGTAGTAATAAAAACTACCCACTGCTCAAACTACAAAGATTATGATGATGAGAGACAATGTTTATTAGCATGAGACAGATCCACCTAAAAAAAGGTACAGTATCCGTCAAGATAATCAAAGATTCAATTAATTAAACAACAAATTAAAAAAACTAAAAAGGATTACGGTAATAAAGAAATAATAATAATAATAATAATAATAATAATAATACACGTAAGGAGACGAGAAATAATAAAAAATTGTAATAACAGCTTTATAAAAGTAAAAAGTATATGTAATGGGATGACTAATGTAGGAGTTAAGTGCAGTTATAAACACACACTTTCATACCAAGAGGTTCACAGTCTAGTACACATAAATCAGGACTGATGAATAGCTCGGAAAATTGGATTGTCTGCGTTTTTAATTTTTCGCATTAGACTGTATTGAGCACGGTTTATTACCTCAGGGAGGCTCGTAACGTTGCGGTTAGTGAACATTTGAGAGGCCGAGCATCTTGGAGGTAACTTATATAGCAGTCTATAGGAACCTGTTTAAAGCAAATTGAGGGTTCTGCAGGAGCCTTTGCTTTTATAAGTTACCCAGAATTACTGCCCATAAATATTAGTGCAGAAAATATGAAAAAGAGTGTCTTTAGCTTCGCTTGTACAGAGTTTGAAGTTCCTTATAATCATGTTTGCCTTAGCACAGTAACTTCGATATTGTTTCCTTATGTCTGAGTCATCAGTCAAGGAGTTGGTGCTAGTTTGACTCAGATACTTAAATTATATTATTGTACCTGCTCTGTTCGTTTATAATAGCTGTTTGGTTTGAGCTTTTGGGATGGAATTACATAACTTTACAGAACCATAATATTAATGTTACTAAACCTAAATATGATTCACAAATTTTTATAATACACACAGACCGTGCATGGAACAAGGAACTCTTCTGGGAAAATTAAATCCACTATAGTCCGAATAAGTAATGGTTCACCGAGTTCACTCCCACATATAATATATATATATATATATATATATATATATATATATATATATATATATATATATATATTATACAGGTTGGCGCAAAAGTCGCGCATCATAGGAATTTTCAGTAGACTATAATATATTATTTTTTTCTTTCAGGTAGGGGATGGCTGCGAAATTAAGAATAGACGAGAGGGTAAGTTTGGTTTTAATGTATGGAATACCCTGTACAACAAATCGATGAATCGGTACAGAATTTAAATTCTGCACCAATTCATCGATTTGTGGTACCTGGTATTCCATGCATTAAAACCAAGCTCACCCTCTCGTCTATTCTTAATTTCGCAGCCATCCTCTACCTGAAAGAAAAAAAATAATATATTATAGTCTACTGAAAATTCCTATGATGCGCGACTTTGGCGCCACCCTGTATATTATATATATATATATATATATATATATATATATATATATATATATGTGGGAGTGAACTCGGTGAACCATTACTTATTCGGACTATAGTGGATTTAATTTTCCCAGAAGAGTTCCTTGTTCCATGCACGGTCTGTGTGTATTATATATATATATATATATATATATATATATATATATATATAATTTAGGGTGATGCAAAATAACTTATCATTTCAAAACTTGAAGACACCCTCTAATTTTATTTAATTTAGTGTAAAAACTGAACATGCAAAATTTCAGCACAATTGAAGACATTTTAGAGGTTGCTACCATCCATTGAACATTTTGTATATTGTTATTTTTCAGTTTGTATTTATTGTACATTTATTTATTTTGCAGATTTCATCAAAAATGGTAGTCAGCAACATATAGCAGTCATAACAGACTCTGAACCTCTTTCCGTAAACCTTCTCATCCCTTTCATTGCTATAGACGCCGTGGCCGAACATTCTAGAATCATTTCTTTGCTGTGACGTCACTGTGGCGGCCGCGTCAGTGTAAGTGCGGCGTCACTGACTCAGTATCTTTGCTGCCTTCGCTGAGAGTGGTTGTATAGCAGTTGCTGAGTTGCACTCATGGAGCGGCATACGCGTCACAAAACAGTTGTTTGGCTCATAGGACATCCTATAGAGTCCTTCAAAGAAACCCAGCTTCCATCTAAAAGGGAAACATTAGCATTGTTTATGAACTACAAGATCAATAAAAAGCAACAGGTGAAAACAGCGGCTTTGTTGACTGCTAGAGATGTTATGGATGTGTGGGAAAAGGCACGCATCCCAACAGTGTTGAAATGTCATGTCGTGGAGAGAGTAAAGAAACTTTTCAACGAGTGGGAGAAACTAAAGAAGAACAGAAATAATAAGAAGAAGCAATCACCTGCACTACTTCAAAAACAAGAGAGCTGGCAAAATGACTTGCAATCTGTTTGACATTGCACATGCAAGTGCTCTTGACATGATAAAGATAGATGAAGATCGTGAGTTTTTGATGCTGCAACGACAAAAAGGAAGAAAAGGCAAAATGTCTGGAGTGGATAAAGTTTTTTCACAAATGGAAGAGATTGCTAGAGAAAAGGAAACATTGCTTGAAAGAAAAGAAAGAGGGAAACAGCCGTTTTCGAAGCAGCAGTGCTCTCAAGTTCAAGTCCTTCAAGTTTGAATGAAGATAGTTCAAAATCAGAAGAAGAATTTGTTGCTGACCCTCAGCAGCCATCAACTTCGAGACAAAGTAGATCAAAGTCTAAGAGTGCAAAGCTTATGGATTCTTCAATGCTTGTATCTCTTGATGCTGCAAAAGTAAGTGATAGAGCTGCTTCGGAAATCTTGATCCCAACAATCAATGCTCTTGGGCAAAACCTGAAGAATACAGTGTTAGCTATTCATCGATACGGAGAGCAAGACAAAGGAACCGCAAGACAATGGCAGAAAATTTGAAGCAGGATTTCGAAACAAATTGCCCTCTCCAAATACATTGGGACGGCAAACTACTGGAAGATATTACTGGTCATGAAAATGTTGATCGACTGCCAGTTCTAATTTCCGGCCAAGGAGTTGATCAGCTTCTTGGTATTCCCAAACTTGCCAGAGGAACTGGTCAAAACATTGCAGATGCTGTTCATCAGTTTGGCGACTGGCGTATAGGAGCGATGGAGCGGTCGCTCCCCCTTGCTTGAAACGATAAATATTAATTTAACAGATAAAAAATATATTAATTTTAAGATATTAAAATAAATATTCTTGAAATATATTTTAAAAATTCATGTGGCATATCATGATTCATGAGGCATTTTGAGTAAGCCTTCATACAGTACATATAGTCCAGGCAATCTAGAGCAAAAATAGCTTCAACCTGGGCAAAATTGCTTCAGAAGCTTTCTAAACTGTTTCCAGCTCAGGAACCATTGCAGAATAACATATCCAAAATCCGACAAAATTGGACCCCGGGAACACCCCCAAAAATGAAATTCAAAATGGCGGACTGGCAGTTTCCTACGAAATACAATAAATTTTAATTTCGCTTTGTAGAGAGAGTTATGACGTTTTTCTTGATCAGTAAAATGTTTTAAAACACATTTTCGTTTCTAAATTAACCTATATGACACTAAAAATTGTATTAGGCTGCTAGTATTAAACTATGACGTCACGTAATGTAAATAAAATATACTGTATGGAGTGTATGTGAGAATGGACATTGCTACATCTTTATAAACTTATATTATATACAACTCTTTAATTCCTACTACCCACTATCAAATCTGCATATTTGTGCTTGTCATTTTCTTTAAAACTGTTATTATGTACTCCTTTTAAATACTGCAACACAGTTTATTAATTTGTGTTTTCTATTTCAGACTGACTCGGTGTACGGCTGACTCGGTGTGCGTCCGCCTTCAAGAATGCAGACCCCTGAAGAATTGTGCGTGATTTGTAAGGAGAAATTGGACAGCGGACAGGAAGTGATTCACATCTCGCAAAAAGGAGCAGATGGTATAAATGCATCCAGCCGCAGCCGTGGAAGCGATGTTGTTGCAACAGCTGGAATAAGTGTTCACGTTGTATGTAGGAAAAGGTTTACGGATAAAAAGACCATTGAAATAAAGAAGCGACAGACCGCAGCCGAGGCAATACCAAGGAAAAGTGCTCGTTTTCATGAATACGCATTTTCCAGTGCTACTCACTGTTTGTTTTGTGATACCTTTGTGGACTTTTTTTCCAAACACAAACCAAAATCAGAGCATGTCAAAATAAGAACTACAGAGTTCTCCGAAACCATAAAAAGGTGCTGTGAAAGCCGCTGCGATGAATGGTCGTTTAATGTAAAAGGCCGTCTGGAGTATTATCTTCGTGATCTTCCTGCTGCAGATTGTGTCTACCATCACACCTGCAGCGTAAATTTTCGAAGTGGAAAAAACATTCCTCGCGCATACTCCTCCGACGATCATGATTCGAAGAAAGGGAGACCAACTAATGAAGAGCAACACCAAGCATTCCTTCAGACCTGTGCTTACCTGGAAGAGAATGATGATGAACAACTGTTGATTGGAGACCTAATTTCCAAAATGGAGGAATATCTTCAAGGAAGTCAGAGCTCTGTCTACGAACGCAGGCACATGAAGAGAAAGCTTTTAGAACGTTACGGAGACAAGATCATAATATCAGGTGAAAGTGGGAAGGCAGATGTAGTAACACTACGAGAGACAGCTAATGAAATTCTTATAGATTATCACAAAAAGTCGAAAGAATGTGATATAGATATAGAGCTACAGAAGATTTACCTAGTAGAAGCTGCTGCAAAAATAATCAGAAGTGATATCAAGTCTGTCGACTCGCCTAGAAAAGATGTGTATCCATCTCCAAAATGACATCACTGCAGAAAGTGCTCTTGATTACATTCCCAACAGTCTGAAATTGCTATTATCAAAAGCATTTGCGGGACAGGATGCTTCAAGAAAAATAGGTGCAATTGGGCAGAGCATTATGCAAGCAACCCGTCCTAGAGAATTACTATGTCTACTACAGATCGGTTTGTCGGTTCAGCTACACCACAACTTTAGGTCAAGGTACCTTATTGACGTTCTCCATCAGCTGGGTTACTGTTCGTCGTATGCAGAAGTAACAAGATTCGAAAGAAACGCGGCGCTGGCAAGTGGGTCTGGCTCTTTTACTGTTGATGAAAACACTGCAGTCCTTCTAGCAGCAGATAACGTCGATCATGATGTCTGCACTTTGGATGGGAAGAATACCTTTCATGGAATGAGTATGATTGCCGCAATAACTCCGAAGATCAAGATCCACCCTTCTATTCACAGGCGTAATGTTGGTGACAATGACATTAAGAAGATTGCAACCGTTGACATTAGGGAATATAGACACGCGAGAAGCATGTTGAGGGACATCTCATTCCGCGAACTTCCAGTACCCACTGCCACCATAAGTCGACTTAGTCTTCTCTGGCAGATATCTTCAGCAGAAAGATCAGGTCCAAGTTGGTCCGGAACAATGCAGGCAATTCACGGTGGATCAAGTGTCTCACATCCAGGTGTGGCGTCGATCACGTTCCTTCCCATCATAGATATGTCGCCAACTGACATGACCTGCATATTTTCGACATTACTATATTTGAGCAAGATAGCACGCGATCAAAAGTCCCATGCATTATTACCTTTGATCAGCCTTTGTTCTGGAAAGCTTCCCAAATCATCAATGAACAGAGAGACCTGCAGGACATTGTTTTAATGCTGGGATCATTTCACACTCTGATGAATCTTTTGGGAGCAGTCGGTACTCTTATGAATGGTTCAGGATTGTCTGAAGTACTTCAAGAAATATACGGACCAAATGCCGTGCAACACATGATGTCTGGAAAAGCTGTTTCAAGAGCGATACGTGATCATATGATAGTAGATGCAGCTCTTAGTACCTTACTAGTCGCAGACGTTTTCCCTCGTAATGAAGATGGAACTCCTCATGACCTCCATAAGGAAGCTTGTGACCTGCTCGACGATGTTATGACCGCCAAACAATCAGTTGAGGATGTGGAATCTTCGAATGCATTGTCTCAGATTGCTACCACTTTGGATGCGAAGAAAACTGACCTACAATCTACTTCGCAAACAAGTCAACTCTGGTTGGAGTATCAGCGAATGATCAACATTGCACGTTCCTTGATAACAGCAGACAGAACCGGCTCGTGGGATTTGCACTTGCAAGCTATGCTGGAGACCATCCCCATAATTGCAGCAGCCGGACATCACAATTACCTGAAATCGATATACCTGTACCTGCAGAAAATGTTAAGTTTGCCTTCTGAAAATCCAGCCGTTAACAAAATGTTCCAGGAAGGTAAGTTTGTGGTAAGAAGAAGCGACAGATTAGGGCCGGACTCGGCACAGACCTGTGATAGAACAAGTACTAATGCGTTCCCTGAAAAGCAGAGGCGGACTGACACGCGGAAGTGGATTTACAGACATCCAAAGGACAACGTGGCTCTTTTCTATGCCTCTGTGTTCCACTTATAACTTAGCAATGCAGGAATACACCAGAGTTTTGTTGGAAAGTAGTGAACAGCACAAGGAAATGAGGGGAAGTAGACAAATCAGGGACAGTAATGACATGAAGAAAGTACTTGAACGTCTGGAATCTTTATCCCCATTCCATTCTACCTCGGGTCTGTGCAACATTGTAACAGGGCTAACTGCTGATCCTGGAGTTAACGTTCATCAATTGCATTCAATCGGTACGAACATTGTCGTAAAAATGATTGGGAAACAAGCCTTTACATATTCTGCCAAAAGATCTGACAAAGTGAAAACACTAGGATCTGCTTCTGCCGTTGTGATCACTGATGCTTCAGATATAGAAGTAGATCCTGCACTACTGTTTCAGAGAATGATGACTGTTGCCACTGGCGGAGACATGAATCTTGAAGATGTCATGTGTTACGAACTGTGTGCATATCCTCCTGCATTGTTCGAATCACGAAGTATCTTGAGGAAACCCGATAAGTCTCAGCTAGCTCATGCAATAATCAAATACACTGACACTTTACGCATGGAAGAAGTTCAAGAAATTCAGTGCACAGACCAGTACGTATTGGATGGTGGATCTCTACTACATCGTGTTTCCTGGCGTCAAGATGAAACATATGACAGCATCGCCAACTCATATGCCGATTTCACACTGAAAACATATGGAAAAGCAATCATTGTTTTTGATGGCTACAGCAGCTCTCCTACGATCAAGGACATGACCCACAGAAGACGCAGCACCAAGACGAGCAGAAATGTGAATCTCAGTCCAAGCATGAAGTTTGTTGGCCAGAAGGAACACTTCTTGGCTAATGAAAACAACAAGCAAGCATTTATTTCCCTCGTAGGTGAGATGTTGAAGAAGCACGGGTGTACTGTTCACAACGCAGATGGGGAGACTGATGTGGACATCGTTCGTGCAGCAGTTTCCTCATCAGAAAATGCAACTACAGCAGTAATAGGGGAAGACACCGACTTGCTGATTCTCCTTCTGTACCATGCCAAGGACAGTGGTTTCAAGTTGTACTATCGCAGCGATATAAGACGGGGACCATCTCCTAATCCTGTGTATGATATTCTCAGCATTCAATCATTGTTAGGCAATGACATCTGCAAGTATCTCCTGTTTGTGCATGCTTTCACGGGCTGTGATAGCACATCCAGAATTTTTTCGATCGGTAAAGCCAAAGCATTCGACACACTGATGAAGGTGGCTGAACTCCGTTCAGTTGCAAATACATTCTGTTCTGATTGTTGCCAACACTCTGACATTGAAGCCGCTGGAAGAAAGGCAATGCTTCTGTTGTATGGCTGCAAAACACTTGAATCCACTAACGCACTACGTCATCGAATGTTAGTTGAAAAGGTAGCTACAGCTAAATCTTTTGTTACACCCGAACGTTTGCCACCTACCGATGCGTCCACAAAGTACCACAGCTTTCGCACATACTTTCAAATACTAATCTGGAAGTCTACAGAAGAGACGATCGATGCAGAACAGTGGGGTTGGTATGTAAAGAATAATTCCTACTACCCTACAGCCTGCGACAAGCCACCAGCTCCAAATTATCTACTCAACATGATCCGCTGCTCCTGCAAGACGAAATGTGCTACTTCAAGATGTGGATGCAAGCGTAATGGAATGCCCTGTTCAGCCGCTTGTGGCGAGTGCCAAATCAGTGGTTGCGATAACAACCCAAGTACCGGTAATCTATCCGATGATAGTGATGAAGAGGATTAATTTCTGTATGTTTGTGACCAGGTATCACTTCTTCTGTAATGAACATAACTTGAAACTGGGAAAAAAATAATTGTTGTATTATTGATTATAAAAATCTGTAAAAAGCTATATAACATTATATTTGCGTAATAACTGGTTGTGTTGTATATTGTTGAATTATTTAAAACATTACAACTGAAAGAAAAAGCATCAAATGTATCTCTATAAATAAAAGCGTAAATTATATATATTTTTTTTTTCGTAGGAAACATCCAGTCCGCCATTTTGAATTTCATTTTTGGGGGTGTTCCCAGGGTCCAATTTTGTCGGATTTTGGATATGTTATTCGGCAATGGTTCCTGAGCTGGAAACAGTTTAGAAAGCTTCTGAAGCAATTTTGCCCAGGTCTAACTACAAATTGCCTGGACTAATAATATTCTAAACTTATAGCATAGCTTCAAATAGCGTACCGCTGTTTGAATACAAAATAATATTGCAGCCGAATGGAGCGATAGATTTTTCGCTCAAGTAAATATAAATTATATTTTACTGTTGTAATGAAAATATAAGTACGGTACAATCGCGAATTTTTTTTATAATAACTTTATTTTTACTAATAGTTACTTCAGTAATAATGATATAAGCCATTTATATGTATTTTATTAAAATTATTACTTATTTGTAATTAACTAGAATTGTACGTCTGGCATAGCCGCATATGTTAATACAAGTACAGTACTCTTGTGAGCGGCAGTTGGATTCGCACTAGCCTATTGTGAGTCCGTGTTGTCGTACAGTGGTACATTATTATAGTCAAATTTATTATAGTCAAATTTATTCAACAATTATTTTTATATTTTATTAAAATATTTTTTAATACAAATTTATGGCTTCTTTTGACATATAAGTACCGTACGGAAGCACCATGTGATTGTTTATGTACTACAATTCTAAAAATTATAAATTTTATGAAATCGCACCCCCATACATTTATACCACGAGTCGCCACTGTCAGTTAGTATTGGAGTGGAATATATCTGACCAAGTGAAGGGCATGTGTTTTGACACCACTGCCTCCAACACAGGTTCTAAGAGTGGTGCTTGTATGTTACTAGAGCAAAGATTGGATAAAGATATGCTGTGGCTGGCTTGCCGACATCATATTTTCGAAATAGTGTTAGAAGCTGCAGTTTCTGTCTCCTTGCCATCTTCTAGTGGCCCTGACATACAACTGTTTAAGAGATTCAAAGCAAAGTGGGTGGAAATTGACAAGAACAATTACCAAACAGCAACAGATGACCCTAACATTGCAGAGAAAATCTCAGATGCTGAAGAACTCATTCAATTTGCTCAAGCTCAGCTTGATGAACAGCAGCCTCGTGATGACTACAAGGAATTGCTCGAGCTAACGCTCATTTTCATCGGTAGTGCCCCCAAGTCAGGAATCAGCTTTAAAGCACCCGGAGCTTATCACAGAGCACGATGGATGGGCAAGCTAATTTACTGCATTAAAATTTGGATGTTTAAATCTCAGTTTAAACTAACTGAGAGAGAGGAAAAAGGACTGAGAGATGTTTGCTGCTTTTCAGCTGCGATATACATCAGATCGTGGTACCTGGCACCCATACCCTCATGCGCCCCCCGTTCAGATTTGCATTTTGTGCAAAGTCTGCAGCTCTACAAGCAAAAGGATGACAAAATTGCAAGTGCTGCACTCAATAAGTTTTTGAGACATTTGTGGTACCTCTCTGAGGAGCTTGTGGCGCTTGCATTTTTTGATTCAGCTGTTTCGCATGAGACAAAAAACAAAATGAAGCATGCTCTGCAGAAACCAGTTGACTTAAAACCGAGCAAACGAGCATCAATAAATCCTGAATCAGCTGGGCAGAAACAACTGCAGGATTTCGTTACTGCGAACACAAAAAGATTCTTTGAAATCCTAGAGGTGCCTTGCACTTTTCTTGAAAAAGATGCTGAAGAATGGAATGATGATGAAAGTTATGCGAATGCAAGAGATATCGCATATGGACTCAAAGTGGTAAACGACATTGCGGAAAGAGGTGTACGACTGATGGAGGAATACAACAAACTGATAACCAATGATGAAGAGCAGAAACAATACCTTCTTCAAATTGTTAAAAGTTACAGGTCGTCACTCTCAAACAAAAACAAGAAAACATTACTCTTGCTTCACAAAAAACGAAAATAAACATACATAAGTGGTTATGATATGCCTACTGGGGAAACTTCCACATAAAAAAAAGTTAACGCGCTATACGCTGTACCTCAGAGGGTGGTGCGGAAATCAGCGTGCCTATTATTTACTATTTTATGAGCTCACTACGTACTATAGTCTAGAATGTCATCGTTTTTTTTCAAACTAGGTTAACTAGGTACATATCAAACCGGCTCCGGCGAAAATATCAACAAAACAATATTTTTGAGCACAAACTGATATACATTTATTTTTAAAGCTTGGTAGCAACCTCTAATTTTCTCTTTTTCAACCCCAAATTTCGCATACAATGCTTTCTTAGGAATATGAATAAAATAGGAGGGTGTCTCCCTGAAAATTGAAAAAAAAAAATTTGACCCCTTTTTTGCATCACCCTAATATATATATATATATTGTATGTGTATGTATATACTAATTATATGAAAAAACAGAGTTGAAAGGACTTTCAACTCCGTTTAAGCACGTAAAATAAATAATTTTGTGTGTATATATATATATATATATATATATATATATATATATATAATATATAATATAATTTTTATATTTTCCGGCTGCCTTAAATGAGATTTTGAATTTTATATTTTAGGTTTTTTGTCTGTCGCTCGAAAAATTGACGATAACCCCACCTGGTCAAAATGGTTCCGATATTAAACCTGTTGAAATCGAGGACAGAAAGTAGTTTTGTAACAAATGGCTTCAGATCAGTTGCAGATTTTGGCAATATTGGAATTTTATAAGTTGCGGATAAAATATATATCCATTTAAAAGGGAAAATATTAAGGGCTTATGTGCCTGCTACCTCCACCATCGTCCTTTGGACTCACAAATTTTACTATATATATATATATATATATATATATATATATATATATAAAGTAAATCAGGAGTAGAATGTTAAGGAAAAGTTAAGAGTGTTAAGAGAAAAGTTAAAGAAGAAGGTGCATTTAAATTTTATTAAAAGATGAAGGTGAGAGATAAATTTATTGACCTCTCTCTCTCTCTCTCTCTCTCTCTCTCCTCTCTCTCTCTCGTGTTAATTTATACAACCATGCTCTTATGTGTGCATAACATAATTGTCGAAATAGTTTATATATTCTCTTCTTTCTTGGAAAATTTCTTTGTCTACTTTCCCAGGATCAAAGTATTTTCTTCAACCTTTTTCCGTACCCACGCAGGGTGGGGTAGAGAACCTTGTGCTTTTCTATCCAATTTTCTACTACTGCAAAAATAATTAAAAAATGCACTAGTTTAATAACAGAAATCTCCTCGAATGGACCGAAAGGTCTTTGAGGCTTCTTCTTGTCCTTTTAATTCCTTGTGACTCTCTCTCTCTTAACTTTTCTTGAGCTAGCCTGGAGTAGATGTTTAGGTCTTTGTTCCTGTAAGTTCTGTAACTTATTTACAAAGATGACCGAAAATTTACATTACTCTTAGTTAGAATCTGTTGGGTTTAAATAAGTTATAATGAATGAATCATTTATAAGTTGGCAAATTTTATACGTGCTAGCCTATATTACGAAGGCATTTGACCCTGAAATGAAGTTGCATTCTGGTTAGGTTAAAATCTAGTTCGATTAAAGTGTATATATACCCCTTTCAACCTTTCAAATGTTTCGCGCGATGATTCCTCATTTCACGAAGGTCAAGCTTGTCGCCCCTCCTCTCGAGTTGGCTTGGTGAAGTAGAGAGTTGGTTTCTTGTACTCTCCACCTCACATAGTCAAGTATGCCCTGCTCATCGTGGATTGTTCTGAGCCAGGCGTCTAATCTTCTTTTGAAGATGTTCACGGCAACACCATTCGTGTTCCTTAGGTCTTTGGGTAGCTGATTAAATAGTCTTGGTCCTCTCACAACAAAACTCTTTTCTTTCAGGTTAAGGATGTTCCCTGTCTAGCCTTAAATTTGGGAACACGACACAATCTTCCTTTTCTACTTTCTACTGTTGTTTGCGGAGTTATAGGGTTTAGAGTAAGATTAGGGGTTAGTTTCTCCATTACTTTCCAAGTGTAAATAATGGTATCTCTCTCTCTCTCTCCTCCTTTCCAGTGAATATAGGTTTAATTCGCGTAACCTTTCCCAGTAATTTAGTTATTTGCACCCCTTGATCTTGGCTGTGAAGCTTCTCTGAATCCCTTCTAGCTGTCTAATGTCTTCTTTCTTATATGGGCATGTTAGGACCGAGCAGTATTCCAATTTGGGTATGATCAGTGTTTTCAGTAGAGGAATCATTATATTCCTATCCCTTCGTTTAAAGGTTCCCAGTATTTGCCCAATTATTCTCTTTGCTCTGTTTACTGCTATCCTATTTTGTGTTTCAAATTTCGCATCATCAGTCATTACAACTCCTAAATCTTTTGCTTTAGAATTTCTCTGAATTTCCTGTCCAATTGCGGTATAATATTCCATGGATTTTAGGTCCTCTCTTTTTTCGTACAGTAACAGCTGAAATTTCTGTGTTAAACTTCATATTGTTGTCTTCCGTCCACTTGTAGATTCTGTTCATGTCGGTTTGTAGAGATCCTATATCTTCTGGGTTTCTTATTTTTATATTGATCTTTGTGTCATCGGCAAAGGATGTTACTGTGCTGTCTCTGGTAACGTCCTCATTTATGTCAGTTAGCATGATTATGAAGAGTAGTGAGCTAATACTGTTCCTTGTCGTACTGAGCTGAGGACTTCTGATTCTGATGAAGATATTCCTTGTACTGTAACGACTTGCCGCCGCTCACTGCGGAAATTATATATCCATTTCCCTACTACTTCTTCTTCCGCAGCTTATTATCCCATCTTTACATGGGGTCGCTGTTTTTGGTTCGTCTTCTCTACTCTCCTCTGTCGTATACCACGTCCTCCTCCAAGTCCTTCTCCCTGATGTCCGCCACCACACAGTCCCTCCATCTCGTCTTCGGTCTTCCTCTTCTTCTCCGTCCCGGCAACTCCATCTCCAGCACTCTGCGCCCACATACTCCTCCTCTCTTCTCCTGACGTGTCCATATCACCTCAGCCTGGCCTCCTGCACCTTCTTAGATGCTTCCGCCACCTTCATTGTTCCTCTTATAGTCTTATATGCTCATTTCTGACCGTATCCCTCCTCGTCACTCCACACATCCATCTCAACATCTTCATTTCAGCCACATCGATTTTTCTTTCATTGCTCTTCTTCATTGGCACAGTCTCCATTCCATACAACATTGCCGGCCTCACCACTGTTTTGAATACCTTTCCCTTCAGTTTCACTGGGACCCTCTTATCACAGAGCACCCCTGATACGTCTCCAGTTCTTCCACCCCGACTGTATTCTACAGTTTATCTCTCTCTCTGCTCCCTCCTCTGCATCCACTGTTGACCCCAAGTATTTAAAATACTCCACCGTCTTAACACGCTCTCCACTCAATGTCACTTCCCCTCCTCGGTCCTGCTGCACATCACATCTCATATATTCGGTCTTCTTTCGGCTAATTCTCATCCCCCTACTTTCCAAACGCCTCTCTCCAATTTTCCAACTGCTGCTCCACCTCCTCTTTCGTCTCCCCACTCAACACAACATCGTCTGCATACATCATGCACCACGGCGCCTCCCCTCTAATCCTGTCCGTCAACACATCGAATACACATCCATTTCCCTACTTTTCCTGTTATTCCCATATATTTAAGTTTATGTATTATGATTCCATGGTATGTGTATAGTTTTCATTATCATTTCATTTCATTAGCAATTTCGTTATCATAGTTTTCATTACTTTCCAGTGCATCAATAATGTTGTAGTGTTCCATTAGTTGTGATAGGCATGATCTGCCTGACCGAAATCCATGTTGGTTATCATTTAATTTTTTCTGAGTTTCCAAAATGTCATAGATTTTCTGTCTAACTATTCTTTCAAATATTTTAGTGAGATGAGATGTAAGCGACACTGGCCTATAGTTTTTGGCCTCGGATCGATTTCCTCCTTTATATGGATTGATTTGAAAATTTCCTCCTGAAATTCTCACTTTGGGATTTCTCATTTGTGGACAACAATTATCATATATTGGGACTATGTTCGCGCTCTTCCGGATGCCCGGTATTTCTCCCGTGTCTAGTGATCGTCTCCATATCCAATTTAGGGGCTCAGCGATTGCATTCTTGCAGTTTTTGATCAGTTAGGCATTCAAATTTTCACTCAGAAGAACAAGGAAAAGTAATAATATAATTAAACATTTACACTTGTCATTTTATTGCAAATTCAATAGATATTTAATATTTCATGTTTTCTCCTCTCGCTTTTATAACTTTTTTAACTCTTCGGGACATATTGTATACAATGTGGTACTCCCAGCTTTGTTCCATTTTCCTATTTCGAAGTGACGTTTGTGAAACGTATGTATATCAGTAGTAATTAGGAAAATAACAAAGACGGGAGAATGAACGAAGTGCTGCTCTCGAATCAAGGATTTTTTCGAGTTGCAATAGCAGGACAACTGAAGTGTCCAAACCACCATGCAGAGATTCAAGAATGGGAAACCTTATAAAAGTAAGCCTCGAAGTAGACTAGGCTCCTATGCTTTGGTCCCATCAAATTGAGGCAAGTCAAGAAAAGTCTGAATGTGAGAAATGACTACCCATGTTATCCCCATACGTGTTTTGCATTTTCTGAATCTGCCTTAATTTGATAGCCGGTAACTCTGGTTTGCAAATTTTCGGGCCCTCTGGGACCATCAATATAGGGAAGAGAATTGGCGAAGCATATTTGATTGCATAATCCCAAATCCCAATAATGAAATTCAGTGGAGGCAGTGTTATGGTTTAGGGATGCGTGTCTTCGAACATGTTAGAGAAGGTTTTCAAGTCCTTCATGAACAAATTATTCCCAGATTCGATGCGACCGAAAGTATTATTTCAAGTGGATAAGGATTCGTGCCATACATCACGCGTTACGAAGGACTAGCTTGTAAAGCATGTCAGATTGATCAGCTGACCTCTTTATTCTCCTGACCTAAATCCTATCGAACACCTGTGGGCAGTTCTAAAGAATCGTATCCGAGAACACCAGTGTAGGCTGAGGCCGAGTGTTCATCAATTGAACACTGATCTGATCTGATCTGAGCTACTTGCAATGATACAGGATGTCCCGAAGTGTCATAAAAGCGAGAGGATGAAACCCAAAATATTAAATACTTATTGAATTCGCAATAAAATTACCATTCTGAATGTTTCGCTACATTATTACCTTTCTCTGTTCTTCTAAATTCGATGGGGTGCCTAATACTTTTAACATAACTATATATGTATATATGCTAGGTGTAGTGACTGTAGTCAGTAAATGTGTAGAATTTATTGACTGTTTTTTAAGGAAAGAGTTCTGGGCATTCATTAACTGCACCTCATATGAAACAAAATTGCCCACACCAAGTTTCGAAATTGGAACATATTGAGTAGGAGTCGCTGGAGCTACCACCATACAACGAGGTAGAAGTTAACACAACCTGTCATGTAAGGGGGAATTGGAAAAGTCGTTTTTTTTTTAAGGATTTCAGGTTTTTTGCCAGACCACCTCTGAACAGTTTTAATTATCCTCTTCGGGTTAATGGGTTAATTTTTGAATTAATGAACTGACATTTGACGTTGTCAACGACATTAGTAAACAAACGCGACGCCACACCCGAATGTAGCACTTGCGATGCGAGATTTGACTTCCTCAGACGTCGTGAAAGCTCTCGAGACACCATAATACAACGTAGTGATAAAAGTATGAATACGACGATGCAGCTAACAAACTAGTTAGCAGTTCTTATTGGACAAACCATGCTAAATTTACGTTTTCTTTAGAAAAATGTAACTGTTTAAAAATATAATAAAAAATCCTAAAGTAAACACCACGGCTTTTGCAGCACCCATTATTTAAACAGCCGAGAAAAACGCGTAACGCTTTCGTGTCCAGAGGCGTAAAAGGTAACAAGGTAACAGCACAGTCTTCTCACCGGTGCGGGGTTCCTCATTCAATCCGTCTGTTACAAAAGTACGGCCGTTGACCTTGATGGCCACTTCCCCCGTGTTGCTCGCATGTTTTATGTGCACACCTGTCTGCTGTTGTAAGTGTGTGCACCAGTAGAGCGCTTTATAACCGTAACTGCGCGGACTGTTTCATGGTATGACAACAGGCGAGTCCTGTGGCATGAAATTGTTTTTGAATACACGGAAGGACAGAGAGGCAATCGTGGTTGCAGCCTGTAACGGATCGTAATTGAATCGGGTTATGGACATATTTCTAAAGCATTGGAAGAAACTCTAAACACACACACATCATTCACACAATAACGTTAACATTCAGCTGCTATATTGTATGGTTATTTTCACTGAAACTGTTGAAACAGCGATCAAAGTCTGCTCGTTCACTCACACTCATACTGTCGCAGTTAGAGTAATATTTAAGGGGTGGTAATCCAATATAGTTTAAAATGTTGCGAGAGGGGAAAGTGTAAGGGAAATACCCTTTGAAAATACATACTAGAACATACATAGTCATTGTTTTATGTTGTGTGTGGGTATTTTTTAATAAAGATGATAAGGTCTAAAAAGAATTTCATAATGTTTTGTTTAATAAAGAAAATAGTGTTTAATAAATTTAATGATGGTTTGTACGTAAATAAGAAATTAATAGTTTTATTTGAAATTAATAATATAAAATACTAGTTGGCAACATCTGAAATGGGCCGAGAGAAGGAAGGATGCCCTAATGGCAGTCCTCGGACGGGGTGTGTCCTGATTAGGCTGTTTTCGTTATTCGTATGTTATTGTGAATTTAAAATATTTAATTCTCTCTCTCCGCGATAAATTGTTAACGATGGATCCGCACTCGTGTTCCCCCGCTTGTTCAATTGTTTCGGCGTAAATAAAAAATCAGTAAATAGTAATAATAGCGTGTAATTTATCCCTGGTCCCTTCGCTGTTCAAAATCTTAATGGAGGCCACGCTATCCGGTTACCCGTCTAACCGCGTTCGTATAAGACAAAGCGAAAACGAGAATAAAGATCGAGAAGAGAAGAGAGAGCGATAATTAAAAAGTTCAATAAGTAAAATGTCAAACAAATAATGAAAGAAAAAGAGTTGCTCACTACATTTAACTGATGAGCTAACTTGACTTATATTATGTAATTCACAAACAGCTTCACGAGTGATTGTGTCATAATCGTATTAAAAATATTGGTCCGTTTACTGCACTTGCGACTCTCATCACACACACATATATATATATATATGTTAACCCCTCCGTCTATGGACTTGGGTGGTTCGAAGTTGACGGGGGTTCTGGTTAGGTGGCAGCAACGGATTTGTTACTCTCGAGTATCTGGTACCGTATAGGAAATTGCAGAAGTTTCTCTTATACTACTTTCCGATTTCTTCTTGTAGTGGATCGGAGGATTCTGTGAAGCTGACTAAATTCTCTGAAGGTTCCCCGATTCTTCTTATAACGTATCAGGAAATTATTTTTCTCTATTTAAGACTAAGTTCTCTGAAGAGAGCAAGGCTCGAAGGAGAAGACAAAGATATTCCCTTACTGTAGTTTACTGCTAAAATGTTTCAGGTAGTGCTCAGCCTCTAAGTCAGATCACTTAAAACAGAATGAACATTGGAGAAATTTTATGGGCTTACAAGCAGAGCCTTCGGCTCCCTATCCTACGGGCGGGGCTTGCGCTTCGCAAACTCGCCTACGGCGAGGGCGCGTAGGGGTTACCCCTTTGGGGGGGAGTTCATTCCCCCTCCCCCAAACCCCTCACCCCCTTTATGCAACTTGGGGGGATAATCACCACCCCCCTTGTTTCATAGCCCTCCTCCCCCATTAACCCCTCCCCCCATTACCCAACGCCCATCTTCCCATTACACCTCCCCATCCCCAATTACCCCCACCCCCCCAGTTGGGAAGGGGCTGGCACCTTGCAACAATTGATCAACACTGCAATTGCATATGCACTCGAACATTTTGCGGTCATACTACTACCTTGGAAGATTGTTATAATGTTTCAGACCAAAGACCCTAGGATCCACTCATGGCTGGTCTCCCTGTGGTTGTAGTTGTGTATTGCGCATATCCTCCGTGGTGGCGGAGGGGACCTACAATTTTACGTGGGTTCCAAACCGCAAAAGCCTTAATTTTACTACCTTAAACTATACCCAATCTATCAACATATGCGTCTAATTGATTTTTAAACATGTTTATAGACGTGCTGCTAATTACTTCTACCGGCAAACTATTTCAGCTATTTACTATTCTATGCGTAAAAAAGTTTTTGACAACTTCTGTCTCCAACTTTCTACTTGTCAACTTACACCCGTTATTTCTAGTTCTATTATATTGATATATTTCGAAAAAGCTATCTATTTACATTATCGAACCCATTCATAATTTTAAAAACCTGGATTAGCTCACCCCTTAGCCTCCTAGTCTCGAGTGTAGTCAATTTTAACTCCTTAAACCTATCCTCGTACGACTTCGACCTAAGTGACAGACAGTGGCGTATCAAGGGAGGGGCGAGAGGGGCGACCACCCTGAGCGGCACTTCCCGAGGTGCGGCAAATTACTGTCAGGCGGGCGCAGTATGCAAAATTTTGGGTTTTTATGTTTTAAAATGCAACCCTCCAAAAAATTATATCTCATCATTGTCGCGCGTTATTTGTGTACAAAATATCCATGGTTTTGATGAAAAAATCATCATTAAATGCTATATATGCCACCTCAATGCCACTATTTCCACAAATAGTTGCGTTAAATTTTCACATCGGAAAGGTTGCCAGCCCTATTTTTCAGACTTTCCCTATATTATTTAGGTTAGGCTTTGCATTCTTTGAGCTTTGATGATGTTAATAATTAATGGTTGTTTTATTTTGCAGATACCCTACTGAATTAGCAAACATGAGCAAACGACAGAGACTGAGTGGTGCTGCATACAAGAATCTTCGCGAAAAAAAAGAGGAGGAAGGCAAGCGTGCTGCTAAGCGATTTCATCAGTTAATGGGATTCTCAGACACACCTTCAGTGCCTTCTGGGAAGCAAGGAGATCAACCGCAATGTGATATATCTTTAGAGATAGATGTTCAAGCGGCAACTTCAAGTGAACCCCCAAATAATCAGGATCAACCCTCATCTACATCACAAAGTCACCCACCCACCCATCACCCACAGAGTCTGTTTAATGATTCTGGCAACTGGCCCGTTCCAATGACGGACAATTTGAGAATCGAACTCATTAAACGTGGACCATCACATTTGAAAAACATGAATGGACCCTTTCCAGCTGATTCAACAAACAATAAGTCAATGTCAAAAGTTTGGTATTTCAAAACTTTGGAAAATGGCGAAAAAATTGAAAGGTCATGGCTAATCTTCTCACCTTCAAAATGTAGCTTGCATTGCTTTTGCTGTCGTCTCTTCAACAACATCTCCAGTGCATTTGGAAAAGAAGAAGGATTTTTTGCCTGGAGGAAACTGAATCCAAGAGTACCTGAACATGAAAACAGTCCATATCATACCCGATGCTTTGAACAATGGAAAGAGTTGTCTATGCGCCTTCAGTTGAATGCTACAATAGATAATGCACATCAGTTGCAAATAAAACATGCTACTGCTAAGTGGAAAGAAATACTGAGACGAATTTATGACTGCATCATGTTCTTGGCAAAACAAGATCTTGCATTCCGAGGGCACCGAGAGAACTTAAATGAAGAAGCTGGGCTAGCTGGCAATTCTGGAAACTTTGGAGTTAATAAAACTAATAGGCAAATATGACCCAGTAATTAGGGAACATCTTACAAAAATACGAATGACTGACAAGATATCCACTACGTATTTGTCACCTAACATTCAAAATGAGTTCATCACACTAATCGGCTGTAATGTTCGAAAATGTATAATTAATAATGTGTCTAGTGCAAAGTACTTTGCAATAATTTTCGATAGTACACCAGATATATCGCATATTGATCAGATGTCTCAGGTAATTCGCTATGTGTCGATTAAAGATGGTAATGTAGAGGTGAAGGAATCCTCGTTGATTTTATTAAATTAGAGGGGAAGACTGCTGAGGCAGTTACTGATCTCATTGTCACTAAGCTCCGTGAGGATGGGCTGGATATCCAGAATTATTATGGTCAAGGGTATGACAATGCTGCTACGATGGCAGGTATTCATCTTGGAGTTCAACGCAGAATTCTTGATGTTAGCAAACACGCTATTTTCATTCCTTGCAATAACCACTCGCTGAACTTGGCTGGAGTTCATGCCGCGGGACTGAGTCCTAATGCTGTAACTTTCTTTGGAACAATTGAACGAATTTTCGTCTACTTTTCTTCCTCTACTCACCGTTGGGATGTCTTAACAAAACATTCCAAAATCACTGTCAAGCGAGTCTCTGATACGCGGTGGAGTGCTAAATATGATGCTGTTTCTAGTCTTAAGAAGAACTTGACTCACGTTGTTAGTGCCTTGGAAGAACTGAGTGAAGGGGTCTCCGAAAATCTGGACACAAAGGGCGATGCTGAAGCTCTGTTGACCTCCATCATGTCATACATATTCATTGTGTACTTATTTTTCTGGGATCCAGTGCTGAAAGAAATCAATGATGCTCAGCTATATTTTCAAAGAAAGGGACTTGCTTTGGACCAGTGTGCATTAAAAATTAACTCTTTATCCGTGTTTTTAACTAATGAACGAGAGGCAGTAGTATCAAACGCTGCAGATGCCTCCGAAGAGTTCTGTAATGAAATGCTCGTGATGCTGGATTGACCGTGCAAGAGGATGTACGCAGAGAATTTTTTGAAATCATGGATCGTTTATTAGCAGAAATTGAAAAACGCACAGTTTGTCTTAAAACATGAATGATCGCTTTGAATTTCTGTCTCCTTCGTACCTTTTGAATCAGTCCAAAGATGAAGAAATTAATACCAAGGTCAATAATTTTTCTTCCATCTACAATGACATTAATCCAGGAAGTCTACTGGAAGAAATAAAGCGTTTGCGCAGACATTGCTCAGTTTCGAAAGCATAAGCGTCGACGATGATCCAAAGAACTGGGATATGTTAAAACTACTTCAGTGGATCGTTAAATGGGATCTAGTGGAATCTTTGCCTCATATAACAATTGCCCTCCGGATCTGTCTAACTACATGCATGTCCGTGGCAAGTTGCGAACGAAGTTTCTCGAAACTGAAACTTATAAAAACTTACCTCAGGTCAACTATAAGTCAATCTAGACTGAGCAATTTGGCGATTATTTCAATTGAACGCGAAGTTGCAGAGACAATGGACTTAGAAAAAATCATTCATGAATTTTCTGTTATGAAAGTCCGAAAAATTTAACTAGGCATTATACATTATATAGTTATTGTTAAAATTATGTAGTGTATTATGTACGGTACATTATGTAGTATTGTTAAAATTGAAGTTGCTTTATTTAAGTTTTTCTTCCAATAAAAGTTTTGTTTTTTGTTTAGAAGTGTATTTTTGTAAAGGAATTGTTTTTAAAATTGAAAATTGTTGCAAGGGGGGGGGGCGTTGACATTTTCGCCCCGAGCGGCAAAAAGTATTGGTACGCCTCTGGTGACAGAATCATCTTAGTTGCTCGTCTTTGAACTCTTTCGATTTTAGCTACAGTATATCTTTTCGCATATGCTGATTCCAAAATTGGATCACGTACTCCAAATGTAGGCTGACCATATTTCCTTGAGACAAAAACGGGACATTGGGATGGCAAAAAAGGGACGGGGTTATGTAATATTCTGTATTCATGAAAAAGTAAGTACATAAACCGGGACAAAATTGACATTTTTATTAAAACGACGGGACGGCCAGGAAATATAAAACAAACGGTACTGTCCCGTTCAAAACGGTACGTATGGTCAGCCTATCCAAATGGGGTCTAACTAATGATTTATAAAGAGGAACAATAATATCGCGCGATTTGTACTCAAAATTGAGATATTAAATCTAGCACTTTGTTCGTTTCAATGAGGAGTCTTTTGTGCGGTACGGTGTCAAACGCTTTTTGAAAATCTAAATACACTACATCTACTGCCCGATGACTATCGTAAACTTCAACCACGCTTTGAAAAAATTCTAAAAGATTAGTTAAGCAAGATTTGTTTTGCCTAAAATCGTGCTGCGTATTTCTAACCAAGTTGTGCAATTCTAAGTGTTCGACTATACGATCCCTAATTATTGATTCCAGTAGCTTACCTACAACAGACGTTAAACTGATTGGCCTATAATTTCCCGCCGCACCTTTATCGCCTTTCTTAAAAATAGATGTTACATTTGCTAACTTGAAATTATCTGGTACTTCTCAGATATGGACGCATTAAAAATCTTTGTTAGCGGCACAACAATGATTTCTTTTAATTCTTTTAGGTGTATGGGATATATGGAATCTGGCCCCGGTGATTTACACATTTTCATTTTTCCAATACAGTGCATTACCTCCCTTTCACTAACCACAATATTATCTAAAGTATTACCATTATCAAAAGGTATTATGTCTATGACCGTAGGGATATTTGTTACATCTTCTATTGTAAAAACTTACGTAAAAAATTCGTTTAGCGGGGTAACCATTTGCTTGTTTCCAGAAACTAGCTCTCCGTCAGGATTTTTCAACGGCCCTAAGACACTCTTTACTGGATTCCTATTGTTGACGTATTGAAAGAATCGCTTGGGGTTTTCTTTGGCGTCACGAGCTATTGAGATTTCAAAATCGCGCTTGAACTTTTTTATTACACTTTTCGCTTCACGCCTTAGAGATATGTAGTTGTTTTGTAACCACAAATTGTCTCTGTCGCACTTACGTAGCCTATAAGCCCTATCTCTATTCTTTAGAATATCCCCTACTCTAGAAGTAAACCACAAGGGCCTGTTGTTTACTTTCGCACGCTTAATTTTGTATGGTACACATTCCTTATTTATAGTCCTAAATATTGTTTCAAACGATTCCCACATTATTTTTGCGTTGGAGATCCCCATTACGTTTTCTCAATTAACGTGTGACAATTCATTTCGAAATTTACAAAAGTCTGTGCGCTGGAAGTTAGGAATTTTAGTCGAGTTAGCTGGTTTCGAGTGACTTACTGAGAGGACAAACTCTACCATATTGTGATCGCTATTGCTTAACGGTTCTATTACTTGAAGATCCATGATTATCCTATCATTCGTAATTATTACTAAATCTAAAATACTGTCCAACCTCGTAGGTTCCCCAACCTTTTGAATAAGAAAGCTATCCTCGAGAAAATTAACTGAACGATTACCTTCCGCGTCTCCCTGCATTGTATCGTAATTCACATTGGCCCAATTAAAGTCACCCATAACTAAAGCCTGCTCACTATCTATTATTCTCATTAGTTCACGATATAACGCTTCTTCCGTATCAGCTGTTTGATTAGGGGGGCTATATATAACGGCAACAAGAAGTTTGAAATCGTTCATTTAAGTTCTGCTACAGTCGAATCTATCAGTTCTGGAATTCTGTGCTTTAATTCTATAACGTTCGCAATATTATATTTGATATATAACATGACACCTCTTCCTCGCCTACCTATTCTGTTTTTAACAAAATCTATAACCTCTAATTTGATACTCCTCTACAAAATGGGCTACGAGCATTTAAGGATAGAACCTTCAAATTGTTTGTAACTGCAGCTCTTCCGATCTAGAATTTAAAACGTTATTAGTACCGACATGAATAACATACATTGTTTTCCTCAGAGGTTCCGTCTGTAAAATGGTCAACACTATTAGTTATATGCTCCACCCTTGCACCAGGGTAGCAGTAATGGCGCCTACGACGAGGGTTTCTCCCACAGAATTTCTCGAGCTGCCCTCGGACAATGGAATATATATATATATATATATATATATATATATATATATATATATATATATATATATATATATATATATATATATATATATATGAATTTTGCTGAGTTATGAAGTTGAAAGAATCGATTTATATGTTTTCCATTGCGGTTTAAATCTTGCTCATCTATCTCGCGTTGAACTCCAAATTCCTTCCGTCATAATGGGTAATTAGGAACAGCGGAGTAATCCGTAATTTGGTTACCTGGAGCCATTAAGTCATTAAGAAAGGGTCTGAAATGGAGTCGATTCGCCCTGCGATAAAGAAGTAAGAGTTCTCCTCCATCCAAACAGCATTTGCATTTTATTGTTTATTGAATATCTGATGGGGTGAAGGGTTTCATTTGCATTTTGTTCCCAATCTGACGGCGGCCGCTTCTACAACGAAGCCAAAATTGAATATAAAGGACCTATTTCAAGAACTGCCTTAAACAGCAGTTCACCAGAAGTAAACACTCATCTTGTAGCGGATAGGCGTTTCCAGTTTGGCGTCATAACCAGTCGCGCCTGGTGTACGTATAGATTTTGTAGAGTAACACGATATTTGTAGACTTTTTATAACATAATTAATTATGGAATAGTATTATTAATTTCTATGTCTATGTAGCTGTGAAGTTAAAATTCCTTGAAAACCTAAACAAGAAACAAGAAACTAACAGAAGTACAGATTACGGACTGTATAGAAATTGTTTTTAATTTCGATGATTTTCTCACAGAAAAACTTTTCTTACGTTCTCAAACTTATGCCAAAATATTCCAATAAACCGAAAACTAAGTTACCAGTTCGCACAAACCTGCTCGTCTTTTTTTTTTTTTTTTCTTGAATTATTTATTATTGTTCGCTAATTGGAGTATTTTCAGGGAACGAAAATCTGGTGACGAGAAATTATATACCTCGAGTTCTAAACAATCGTGAAATCTTGTTAAAGATTCAAAAGATTTTGTTTTCGAAATAGTCTGATTAAAAGCAAATGATTTAGTTTCAATACATTGTTCGAGTTTGTTATTATCTGATATATTTTATTGAAAATTTCCGAAGCGAATTCAATCACTTCTTCAGTCACATTTTAAAATTGAAAAGGAAATTAACGTTGTTTTCTTTAACTTCGTCATCGTACACGTTTCCATGACAACCAATTGAAAGATGCAATACATTAAAAACGAACTTCCTTAGAAACAAGTCTTTACACGCAAATTTTTACATTAAAACTTTTCAAAACAAAAGCCTTCAATATACGAGTATTTTTTCTTCCGCGAACGTATTTACAAAAGAATTTACAATCTTCAGCTCACTGATGACAAAATTTAACGAAAGATGGATTATTGGATTTCCTTTGTAAAGTTATGGTGTTGGTACAAATTTCTCAACCCTTTCAGCTACGGTTTCGTACCTGCAATAACGGCCGACAATACATTTTTTTAGGCGCGATTGTACCTCATCGTGATAAAGGGGTTAATTAATAACGCTGGAGAAAACTGAGGAATTTAAAATTGAAATTCGTTCGACTGAAAACAGTTCCCGAAGAAATAACAGAAATTGTTGTTTGATTTGTTGCTGAAAGAACAAAGTTACAGGATAATTCATCAGAGGTTGAGGATTATCTAGTTCAAAGGGAATCGAAGTAACAGATTTCCTTGGTCTAATTAAAGTATTTTTTGTACTGTATATATGGAAAGATCACATTCTATTTTTCACATTTATAAAAATGACTTTTTGGTATGATAGTAATGTAATGTATACTAAAAAATAAAATATAGCAAACTATGTATATTTTCCTAACCTTGTGTAAACTACACTTTTGTTTAGGTATTGTATATCGATAATACTGTGAACTGAGTGGTGAGACCCACTTTGCCGGCAAAAATATATCCGACACTCGCAAAGATTTTCACATAAAATTTTAAAAACTCATCATTTTGATAGGTTATGTATATAGAATAGGATAGGATAGGTTAGCCGAGTCTCTTCCCAAACTTGGTCATTCCTATTTTGTTTCTCGCCCATGAGGGAGAATCTTAAATGAGGCAACCCTCAAACTGAGGTATGGATATCCAAAGTATCCAAAGTATGGATACCTTCTGTATTTTACCTTCTCAACCCAATTCGTTGGGAAACGAGATATTGCTTGTATGTACGTACGTAGTTATATTTTACACTGAAAATACCCTTCGAACCTGATATTCCGTCACGATCTCTTGCTACTCTTTACACTTTCCCAAATCAGAAAACTCTCTAAATTTGTGGTTTTCACTTCGAGGATTCCCAGTTGCGGATCGCGGATGGGAATGAGAATGGCAATGAGTAGAAAGTAATCGGTATTTCTGGTAATTTTATACCATGTTAGATAAGGCTAGATTATGTTGTAGATTAAAACGAGGCACAAATACCGCTATCAGGTGTGTATAAGTACCGAGGTATTTTTCTTGTTAAAGCGATTTTATAGAGCCACAGTTGAACCTAGCCCCGAAATTACTTCGAAGAGGATAAAATGATCATATCGAATCCTTCGTAAACTGTAACAGTAATATTATAGGTTACCCCTGAAAATGTGCAGAATTCTGTATAAAAGTGCGTATAACTTCATTACAGGGTGATTCAAAAGTCAGGTTACATAGGGCTTTTCTGTTTCTTTGCAGGTAAATGAGTTATGAGATGTTATCGAAGGAGGAGCTCATTGATGTGATATTCCTAGCTGGCTGCACAAGTGCATTGCCGTTAACGGTGGCCATATCGAACATGTGATGTGACTATTCCCCTGTATCATTACATAATACAGTATATCCCTATGTAACCTGACTTTTGAATCACCCTGTAGTTAGATCACATTTAGAATACAAAGTACGCAATTTGGGTCTCCAAACCATTCAAAATACAAAGATAATTCAGAAAGTGCTCAGAACTGAACAAGAAACTGAAATCGAAACAAGATATGATTTGAGTTTTAACATATTAAAATTGTATGGATTTCTCTGCAATAGGCAACACCGGTTATAAGCAGATGCAATGTATGCTAAAACTATAAGTAAACGAGGGTCAGTACTGACGCATGGGATACAATATTCACTCGAACTTGTAGATAACATGTCGTTTTCAGTGATGCATTAATTAAACTCTTTAAAACAGAACAGATAAGTACTTTTGTTCAACAGGCTCAAATTAAGGTGGTGATAGAAAGTGAATGTGGAAACTCATATGAATAAATGCGATAAATTTGCAATTAACTAATGGAAACCGAAATTTTGCATATGAACGCAGTTTGCATTCCACTACGAGTAACTCATGCATAGATATGAACCAAAAATCCCATCTTATCAGTTGTTTTATATGTACAAATAACACTCTCTCTCTCTCTCTCTCTCTCTCTCTCTCTCTCTCTCTCTCTCTCTCTCTCTCTCTGTCGCGGCATAAAGTGGGAAAACAGGACTGCCGATGCTGAAGGGAGGAGGCTAGTTCACTTTGCTGATGAGAAATTCCTCACTCAGTGGGTCAACGAGCCTACACGAGGCGAAAGCGTTCTAGACTTAGTATTCACGACCGAAGACAACCTCGTCACTGGCCTCACCGTTGACGAATCATTGGGCGGGAGTGATCATGGTCTTATTAGGTTCCGTGTGTGCGTCCCTCGGGTGAAGCGTAGTAACTCGAGAGGCAGTAAGCTCGATCTCCGGCGGGCGAACTTTGTTAGCATCAGGGATAGCGTAGGAGAGATGGGGTTAGAGGTTGGCGGTGATGTTGAGGGAGTGTGGAGTGCATTCCGGGACGAGTTTATGGTGCTGCAATCTGCTGCCATACCCTCAAAACCGGTCACCCCTGCTTCAACGCAGCCTAAGTGGTTCAATCGTGACATCGCTTCGGCTATCGGAAATAGGAAAGTAGCGTATAGGAGGGCGAAGGCCAATCGTTCCCATGAGAACACTGAAGCATATATCCGCCTGTGTAGTGAAGTGAAGGCGAAGGTTAGGCTAGCGAAACGTAACGAAGAACTGCGGGTGGCAAGCCTCTGCAAGGGAACCCTAAGGAGTTCTTCAGTTATGTTAATAGTAGAAAGCCCATTAGAAGCATGATAGGTCCGTTAAAGGACGGAAGCGGCGTTCTGCGGACCTCCGACGCGGACATCGCTAATGTGCTTAATGAGTACTTTGCGGGAGTGTTCACCAGGGAGGATACCCGCGTCATCCCCGAGCCAGGCGTGAGGCACGAAGGTGCTGGCCTGGATAGTGTTAGATGTACCGCGACAGTCGTCGCCGATAGAATAGACAAACTGAGCGCGTTTAAGGCTCCTGGGCCAGACCAGTTTCTCCCCAGAGTGTTGCGAGAAGTGCGCGACCAGGTGGCTCCCCACCTGGCTACAGTCTTCAACAAATCGTTGGAGATGGGCCAGGTGCCTGGTGACTGGAGGGAAGCCAACGTGACCCCTATCTTCAAGAAAGGGGATCACGAAAGTCCAGGGAACTATCGTCCCATTAGTCTCACTTCAGTAGTAGGTAAATTATTAGAAGGGATAATAGCTGATAGGATCGTTGACCATTTGGATTCCTACAAGCTGCTTGGGGACTCCCAACATGGGTTTAGACGGCATAGGTCGTGTCTCACCAACTTGCTCGAGTTTTTCCACGTCATGTTGAGTGAGTATGATAAGAGTAGGGCGATTGATATACTTCATCTCGACTTTCAGAAAGCCTTTGATAAGGTACCTCACCGCCGGCTAATGGCGAAAGTGTGCGCGCTGGGTATCGGTGGGGAAATAGGTAGGTGGATTGAAAACTGGCTGAGGAATAGGCGGCAGAGGGTGGTAATTAAAGGGGCTAGTTCGGGTTGGGCCTCGGTCACTAGTGGGGTTCCTCAGGGTTCCGTTTTGGGGCCACTGTTGTTTATCATTTACATAAATGATATCGACGGTGGCATCGTCAGTCGGATCGCCAAATTCGCTGATGACACGAAGCTTGGGGCCAATGTTGGGACGCCCGAAGCGATCGAGCAACTGCGTGCGGACCTAGGTAGGATAGGAGAGTGGTCCGAAAAATGGCAAATGCCGTTTAACTTTGGTAAATGCAAAGTGATGCACATTGGCTACGCCAATCCCAAGTCGGACTACTCGATGTTGGGTAGTAATATCGAGGTGACTGATTTAGAAAAGGACTTGTGTGTGCTAATTAGCAGCGACCTTAAGTTTACGAAACAGTGTGTAGAGGTGGAAAAGAAAGCCCAGAAACTATTGGGTTATATCAGGAGGCAATTTCAGTTTCGGAACAAGGAGATTGTGCTCTCACTGTACAATTCCCTTGTTCGGCCGCACCTGGAGTATGCTGTGTAGTTCTGATCGCCCACCCTCAGGAAAGATATTGAGAGGCTGGAGCGAGTGCAGACGAGGGCCACAAAGTTAATCCCTTCCGTTAGGCATATGGGCTACAATCGACGGTTACGCGCCCTGAACATGTTTTCGCTTGAAACTCGGAGGCTGCGCGGTCAACTGATCGAGGTTTTCAAGCTCTTACGCGAGTTGAACGATGTCGATTTTAGAAGTATGTTTAGTTTAAATGATAACCCAACTCGCAACAATGGTTGGAAGTTGGATTTGAAACGGTTTAGGACTAGTGTGTGTGGGAATTACTTTACGTATAAGATCTGTGACACATGGAACAGGTTACCTTCGGAAGTTGTGAACAGTTCCTCTGTGGATCAGTTCAAGAAAAGGTTAGACCAAATCTTGCACACTATTTGAGTGTGTACAAAATTTTCTTCTGGCACCCGTTGCCATTGGTACCTCCTCGATATGGGCCGCAAGGCCTTTTGAGGTACTTCTTTTCCTTGTAACTCCTTGTAACTCTCTCTCTCTCTCCTGCATTTCAATTCCAGGTTCATTTCCATTATGAGATGCCAGTAGTTTCAATTCCTTTCTTTCTAAATGCAAAAAACTTCACTTTTTTTCTACGTGAAGGTCAAAATATGAAACTAAAAACCCATTCTAACAGACAGAGTTTATTTCCACAACATTTTCGACGCCCACTGGCATCCTCCTCGGGTGGATACAGAAAAACGAATTCGTTTTTCTGTATCCACCCGAGGAGGATGCCAGTGGGCGTCGAAACTGTTGTGGAAATAAACTCTGTCTATTAGAGTGGGTTTTTATTTTCATATCCTTTCTTTCTCTTGGACTAAAAATGAATTGTAACTTTCCCTTCCTTGTATAATAATGTAATATTTTGCTATCTTTAAAGTCATTTCGCTCACAAAATAATTGTTGATGTAATTAAAACTAAGGTCGACTTATTTCAACTAAAAATGAATTAGAACTTGTAAACTTTAATATCTACGTAAAACTTTTACATTTTATTTATTATGCAGGAAGGAGGGGCCAAGGGAGAATGACCGCAAAAATGCCCCCCCTCTCCCCATAGAGGAAGAAGAAGAGAGAAAATCAAGGTCCAAGGATTTCGATATGCCTGGGCACACTGCGTTTGAAAGAGGGGAGGTTATAGACAGGGGAAAGATGGATTGAGGAAGATTGTTCCAGAGTTGACCGGTTGGGTAGATGAAAGAATGAGAATGTGGATTAACACTTGCGTTAGAAAAGTGAACAGAAAAAAAATGAGAATGTGTGAAAAGTCTGGTACTGCGTGCTCTCCTTAAAGGAAAAGGAGGATTGAAGACAATCAGTAAGAGGCAGAGAACTGATGAGACGAAAAGCCTTTGATTCCATCTGGTCAAGTAGAGATGTGTGGGTTAAGCCACCCTACACATGAGAAGCGTACTCCATACAAAGACAGCAACTGAGTGGGAGAGAAAAAATTGCGGAGTCGGTACAGCACACACAACCTCTTAGAAGCTGTTTCAGAAAGAGGGTATGTGTGTTCTTTCCAGGGAAGAGCACGAGAAAAAGGAAAGCCAAGAATGTTAACAGAAGAGGAAGAATCGAGTTGTGTATTATTGAAAATAAGGGCATAGTCGTTTGGAAGATTGTGACGAGTAGACAGATGAAAGAACCGAGTTTTTTAGGCAGTGAAAGCCACAAGCGTTGTTGTCAGTCGTCCCAGACATCTGAGTTTTAGTGAGGAATAGAAAGTGAAGTTTAGAGGAAGAGAGGTGGTGTTCAACAGATTGGAAATTTGAGGAAAGGTCACGAATGTTGCAGAAGTTTATGAAAAGTGAATCAGTCAGAGGCACAGAACATCTCGAATAGGCAGTAGCAGAACCAGCCTCCCTGTCCAGGTCTGCTTACCCGGTATCGGCAGCGGTGGAGCCAGAAGTAGAGAAATTGATGGTCTCCTCCCAAGGGGACTCCGAGGCTCTTAATGTCGATGCCATTTTGTTGGTTTTTTTAATTTTGAAAAGATTGTGTAGTGTGTAAGAAGCATTTGTGTAGTAAGGAATAAGGAGAGAAGTGTGTGTTTGAGAGCATGCTGGACTGCTCACAGGGTAGATGAGACACGGTAAAAGATTATCTAAGGAGGAGAGTGACACGAGAAACGGGAGTTTTAGAACTCCCTGTCTCCTGTCTAATGTTCCTCCTGGAGTACTTTCCTGGTCGATTGGTGTCTACAATCTCTTCCCTTTTACTCCTCCCAATTACTGCGTTAGTACTATTAATGAAATCTCAATTTATATTTATTGTAATGATACTAAGCACCTCGGAGAAATGTGTTTTTTGTCCATTCTTTTTCAGCTTCGAATATTCAGACGAATAAATAATAACAGAAATGTTTCCCTTAAAAAAAAAAAATACTCTACAGCGACATCTGTTGTATGATTTAGCAGATTAAATGAAATAATGAATGGAAAGTGAAAGCGATCAAACTCAATCATCATCGTGATCATGCTAACGACATTTAATCGACATGACAAAAAAATCGGCAAGTTATTGTGGGTTAGGTTAAGTTATTTTTTTTAATGTCGATGTCCCGTCGATCAAATGAATATAAATCCATCGGGACGAATAGATGACGCCTTTAAGTCATATACTTACGTTCATTATTATATACAGTATAATACGTGAGTAAGCTATCATGCTGAAAAGTATATTAAATTTTTATCACCACACGTTATCTTGGTTCACTGGACTGACTCCGAGCATGTCAGAGGCTGAAAACAGAATATAAAATTTTCTTTCACAGGTGGGCTGATACGAAGCCTTTAAAATATTTGAACCTAATCCTATATTATGTTAATGTCTCGTAAAACAACTTGGTTTCTGGTCATTGAAGTTCCAGAACTCTTTAGTTATGATTAAATGTGGCTATATTTGGAGTTACCTTTCATAAGTATAGGTTCACTCAAAATAAGACTTTCTAAATTTAGAACTGATAACTTCTTTTTGAGGAGGGTGCATTCTATAGGGGAAGTTTTTCCTTCTTTTACGTATCAACGCTCCTTGTCAAATGATATAATACCTTTATTTAGTGATACGTAACTTCTTTAGACAGAAAAAATTATCTTCAAAACTTCTTTTTTTGGGTGATATGAGACAATAGAAGAAATACTTCTATGCACAGAAGGTTGCGCCAAGTTTTTGTTTTCTGTGTTTTAATACTTTTTTTCATCGAGTCCTCTTAACGGACGATCTCCTTTATCTGGTAAGCATGCCCACTCATTAGAAATACTGTATCGGGTATTCTGGTGGCTGGTAAGACCATACGTACAAAGCAACACAGCAATAACCGAGAGAATATGATAAGAGGATATAGAGGTTAAATGAACATTTTCGTTTCAAAACAATTGCAGTAATTGAAACTTGAAGGTCTAATTATTTACATCTCTCCGAAATAATAATAATACGACTTCAGCTATCATTTAACGTACTGAGAGAAAGACTGAAAATAAAATATACTAAAACAAAACTTCCGTTTCAAAAAAGAAAAAAAAGTTAATTCTGAGAAGGAACGGAAAAAAGGAGCCTAAAAATAAAATTACCGCCAAGCATTTCTTAATGAGCAAGAGGATGGTTCAAAGCCTTCTCGTATTTTGAATCTAGATTGACATTTCTGTGGTTGTTTCATTCCCTTTTTTCTCTTCAGACTTTTAAATCTCTTTGCCTAATTTAATTGGGTTTTTCGAGCAGTTTTCCCAGAAAAATACGTTTCTTGAGAGAAACAGAAGAATTTTAGAAGCTTCTCGACGAAGCCTTTTAATCTTCCTAATTAAAACAAGGAGAAGTTATACTGGAGTTAAGGTTCGTGTTATTATTATGTTTAATTGTTTACGTAATATATATAATACGAGGTCATTAATTTTTTCTTTATTGTTGTTTGTTCGCTCGTTATGGAAAAAGAAGGAAAAATTTATAATTACGGGAAAAGGACAAACATATGTTAAGAGGAATAATTTTTGTCTTGCAAAATGGAAAATTAAAAGTTTTTCGGGCCAAAAATAAAAAATAAATTATAAAAAGAAAAATTTTTATATTAAATTTTTGATGATTTAAAACACTAATTATAAATTTTAATAATTTTTAATTCCTTTTTAAAAAATTAACTTACAAATAATGGAAATGTTATAAAATTAATAACATTAATTTTATTAAAATTGCAAATTTCTGTATACACAAAATGTGTATTCAATAACGCATTTCAAAATATTAAACCATAATTATGTTTAATTTAGATTAAAAAAAAATTAGATATTTCAAAGATTCATTTTAAGTAAATTAATTTATGAAAAGTGCTTTTGTGTAAATTCATAAAAGATTGAACAAACTCTCGCAATTAAATCTTTGTCAATAGTTTAATTTAAAGGATGAATAAAGAGATTAAATGAAGTTGAAGTTATTCTAAGCCTTTTTTGAATATTAATATCGCAAAAATGAAAGGTAAACAAAGAGAAAATTTAATAATATTTTATTTATGATGCGAATCTATACAGAGTCATTTAAGCAATTTCGATGCCACTTATTAATGTTTTATATCGTTCCAGAGTAAGAGCCCATAACGAATAAGAGTCCCGTAACGAATAAGAAGAGTCTCATAATGGTGCATAAAGTCCTATAATGAATAGGTCCCCACCAATGAATACGGTAATCTCTCATCTAATCAACAAACATGTAGACTCTTCCTTCAGGGTTTGCTTTTATTCAGTTTAATTAATAAAGGACAATTGGTTAGAACAACAACAACAACAACAACAACAACAACGATAATAATAAACTACTAGACAACCAATCTATAAGTATTTAATGAAATAGTGCCCATATTCTTCTGGTAACAAATTTAATAAAGAAGATAACGTTTCATATTGGTTGTATCATGTGTCATTTTACTGGTTGTTGTATAACCTAGTGTATTTCGGTGTAACGAAAACATTGAAACTGAATAAGTGAAGATATGATTACTAGTGAATGCTCTATTGCGAAGCCAAGTAGCGTTTCCAATTAATTTAGAAATAGGATATTCAAGGTAAATTTATAGGATGCGAAATAGGTAGTGAAGCCCCTCGTGTTCTCGGACTTCGGAATAGGTATTGCCATTCCATAATAGCAATTTTTTGTTTCCTAAATTATCAAGGAGGGGAGGTAACATTGGTCTCACTGAGGGAGCTGGTAACCCTCGTGATTCGGACCTGAAACTTACAAGAACGATGACTTATTTAACCCTGAAGACTACAAAGCGGAAGAGATCTAGTTGAGCCCGAGCAACTTTTTTTCTCGTTTTCTTCCTTTCTTAATTTATCTTCTTCTGCCTTCCCATTCTTCACATACTATTCCTTTCCACTCCATTCCATTCCATTCCAAATTTACAGGTAAAGGAAGGAAGTCTGTTCGGTATACCCCCTCCACGAAATCATTAAAATTCATGATATACAGTGTGTGTGTGTGTGTGTGTATATATATATATATATATATGAAAATTATTTATGATGAATAAAACCACGAAGGAAAGGAAACAGAATAGGTGCTCAAGCGCTTTCGTCTGATGACATCCTGAGGAACACTGAAGTAAATAAAGAGTTCAAGACTATATGCAGGTTACAAAAAAATGTGTATATATATATATATATATATATATATATATATATATAGTATATAGAAATAAAAATTTCCAGGCATTATCTATAAAATTGGTTGTAAACAATGTGATTCCTTTTACATTGGTCAGACGGGAAAGGATTTGCACACGCGTGTAAAACAGCATCAATATTCCGTTAGAACGGAACAGTCGTCCAGTGCCCTTTTTGTCCATTTGTCAGGGTTATCCCACTGTATTGATTGGAATAATGCTTCAGTTTTGTTTCACTCTAGCAACATTGTTAATAGAAATATTCTTGAGTCTGCTATTATCCAACTTACAAATAACTTTAACATGAGCAAAGGTCTTTTTCAACTCGATCCCGTTGTTTTGAATTCGTTCAGAACGGATTTAGACAAGAAGGGCAGAGTGCTAAAACTTGGGTAGTTTTCCTTATAAATTTGTATGCTCCTCCCACAATTTTTATTTCTATATTTATTATATATATATATATATATATATTTTTTTTTTGTAACCTGTATAATAGTCTTGAACCCTTCATTTACTTCAGTGTTCTTGAGGATGTCATTAGACGAAAGCGCTTGAGCACCATTCTGTGTTTCCTTTCCTTCGTGGTTTTATTCATATATATATATACACACACACAGGGCTTTTTTTGTAGAAAAAAGGTACCGGAAACGCATATATTATAGAATAGAGAAATTAATAAAAATAGTATGTTATACTATTTTCATTAATTTATTAATAAACTGAACACGTCTCATAAAAAAGGTTCCGGAACGTCGTTCTGGCACAAAAAAGCCCAGTATATATATATATATATATATATATATATATATATTGAAGTTGTTATATTAGAAGTAAAAGAAGTGAACCTAACCATTATGAACATCTACAGACCACCAAACACCACAAAAAGTGCATTCCAATTTGCTACAAATGAAATAGAAAACATTAAAATTACTTGAAACTCCAGCAACAAATATTCTAATTTTCGGAGATTTTAATTTCCCATTTATATCATGGAAGAAAAATGACGAAGTTATATATGTTGAGAAGTTTTATGGCAACATTACTAAAGGCGATAGAACCCAAGCAACAATGCTATAAGATATTATGGTACATTACGCGCTTACCCAGGAAATCTGTGAAGCCACGAGAAAGGAGAACGTTTTAGATTTAATCTGGGCAAATAACAACGAGATAATAATAAATAAAAAAGTAACGCGCACAAAGTTCTCTGACCATAACCTCATCGATATACAATTGAAGTTAGCACCCAGAGGTCCGAAAACGCATCCTAGAGAGGCAGATGGAATATTTGAAGGCTTAAACATAAATTCAAAGAAAGGAAATTGGGAAAACGTAAATACAGATTTAAAGGAGGTAAATTGGGAGTTGCTGCTTCACGAGAAGACTCCACAAGAAATACTATGTATAATAGAGACCGAAACCTAACCTATACTACTGAAACATATTCTAGAGAGACAGGAAAGAAAACGTAGCAAGCTCGAGAGGAAAATCAGGACACTATTCAGGCAACGAAGACAAACCGTAAAATATCTCCACAGATGCAGAACTGATGCAAAGAGACTCAAACTAGAGAGGAAACTTGGCGAAATAGAAATGGACCTAACGCAAACATTCATACATAAGACAAACGAGGAGAAAAACAAGATAGCAGAAAACATAAAAAATAACCCAAAATACTTCTACACGTTTGCGAAAAGGAAAATGCAGTGTAAGGAGAGTATTGGACCGTTGATAGACAGGGAGGTCGAATACACAAATGACCCGAAAGAAATAAGTGAACTGCTTTGGGAGCAATTTAACTCTGTGTTTAGCACACCTAAGTCCGAGATGGAAGTGGAAAACCCAGACGAATTTTCCGACATACTGTAGATACAGATCACCCAAGAACAAATTCCGGCACAAACCTATTAATGGACTTCGAATTCACGGAAGATGTAATTACGGCCTTATCACGGATGCGAGACAATTCAGCGCCAGGGCCAGACAAATGGAGTGCCACATTTCTGAAGAAATGCAGAGAGGGTATTGCAAAACCGCTATACTTACTATGGAGGAAATCACTCGACACAGAACAAATTCCACTCCCCATAAAAAACGCGGACATTGCTCCCTTATTTAAAGGTGGTGACAGAGCAATGCCCAAAAATTATCGGCCAGTGGCTCTCACCTCACACCTTATAAAGTGTTTTGAACGCATAATTAGAGGCAAAACTACCTACTACCTACAAGAAAAAGACATACAACCCAAATCAACATGGCTTCAGGGCGGGAAGATCATTCCTGTCACAGCTACTAGACCTCCAGGAGAAAATATTAGAAACATTGTGTCGAGGACAAAACATTGCTGTAATATATATGGACTTTGCTAGAGCCTTCGATAAATGTAACCATGGAATCATAGCACACAAACTTAAGAATACAGGAATTACTGGAAAGCTAGGAAGGTGGATATTTAATTTCTTGACGCAAAGAACGCAAAGAGTGGTGGTAAACGAAGTTAAATCGGAAGTCTCAGAAGTCGTGAGCTCTGTCCCACAAGGGACAGTATTAGCTCCCTTGCTGTTCATAATAATGATTGCAGATATTGATGCAGATATTAAGGACAGTATTGTATCATGCTTCGCAGATGACACAAAGATATGTAAGGAAATATTGAACGAAGATGACATAAGAAAGTTACAAAACGACATGAAACATTATTCCAGTGGGCAGAAGACAACAATATGAAGTTCAACGAAGAAAAATTCTAACTTCTAAGATATGGTAATAACAAAGAGCTACAGAAAAAAGGGTACAAAACTATGCAAGCCAAACAGATAACACCAAATCCACAAGTCAGGGATCTTGGAGTAATAATGTCGTCGGATGCAGAATTCAGAGAGCACTATAAAATCAAAATCACAACGGCTAGAAAAGTAATGGGAATCATCTGGAGGAGCTTCCACAGCAGAAAAGCAGACATCATGCTCAAATTATGAAAGAGTCTAGTCCTACCAATAATTGAGTATTGCTCAGTACTCACAAGCCCACACAGAAAACGAGACATTGCGAACATTGAAGCTATACAAAGCACATTTACGTCCAAGAAGTAAGATAGAGGAAACGGAAGGTGAAGACTACTGGTCTCGACTACAATCCCTGGAACTCTACTCTCTCGAAAGAAGGCGCGAGCGGTACACAATAATATACATCTGGAAAATACTTGAGGGCTCTGTCCCTAACCTTAGAAATGAAATAGAAACAAACTGGAATGAGAGAAGAGGCAGATTTTGTACGGTCCCAGCTGCGGTGGAACAAGGGGCCATGAAAACGATGATGGAAAATACCCTCAGAATACGGGGCCCAAAGCTTTTCAATGTCCTTCCAAAAGAAGTGAGGAATCTCTAGCACACCGATCTGAATAACTTCAAGAACCAGCCGGACAGATTCCTGTGCAAAGTCCCTGACCAGCCATTCGTGGCTGGCTACGAGGGCAAGAGGAGGTCAGACAGCAATTCCCTCCTTCACGAAATTCCGCAAATGAGGCGAGATGTTGCAGAGGGGTCGACCGCAGGTCGATCCTGAACCGTCGTTCAAACTCAAGAAAAGTAAACATATATATATATATATATATATGATTGAACTCAGAATGGTCCCCTGAGGTTTTTCATGATATACACAGACCGTGCATGGAGCAAGGAACTCTTCTTGGAAAATTAAATCCACTATAGTCCGAATAAGTAATGGTAAATGACAAACACTATAATTTTTTTCTTTTCCATGATGTTAGCCCGACGGGGCAACGGGTCACTCGCAAAGAGGCCCCAAAAATATAGCTTCCCTCACCAGCTATCTGCAATTTTCCCAGAAGAGTTCCTTGTTCCATGCACGGTCCGTCTGTATCATGAAAAACCTCACGGGACCATTCTGAGTTCAATCCCATCATGAAACGGACATGTTATGTGTCTTGAAAAGTGGACGCTCAATTTTGCCAGTTTAAGTTTTGGTTTTTGGCTAAAAATACAATAGTTATCCCCTTTTCTTTGATGTATTCAATCAGACGTGAATGCAACGAGTCTTTTGCTTATATTGAGGTTCTGAATATAGTTGGACTGGGATGCTTTAAACCCTAGATCCTGTCCCAAAGCTGGATCCTATCTGCTTTGCAGATCGTTGGTGAGGGAAGCTATATTTTTGGGACCTTTTGCGAGTGACCCGTTGACCACGTTGGGTTAACATCATGAAAAATTAAAAAAATTATAGTGCTTGTCATTTACCATTTCTTATTCGGACTATAGTGGATTTAATTTTCGCATAAGAGTTTTCCTTGTTCCATGCACGGTCTGTGTGTATTATATATATATATATATATATATATATATATATATATATATATATATAAAGGAAGAAACTAATAAACTAGAAGAAACGCAAAGGCATTTCACAGCCAAGATTGATGGCTGCAAAGAACTCAACTACTGGGAAAGACTACGTTAACTAAATCTGTACTCACTGGAAAGAAGAAGAAGAGAGGTACATCATAATCTACATATGGAAAATGATCGAAAAACTGGTACCAAACCTAAAACTAAACCCAATTACCATTCAAACAACACTGGAAAATAGGAAAGGCAGAATGTGTAGCGTTCCCAAATTAAAAGCACGACAAGGGACCTCCTCAACCCTGAAGGAAAATAGCTTGGTTGTCAGGGGGCCAAGACTTTTCAACCAGCTTCCTAAGGACCTCAGAAACGTAACGGGGGTCAAAGTTGAAGTCTTCAAGAAAAGACTGGATGCCTGGCTCAGGACAGTACCAGATGAGCCGGGCGTGCCTGGCTATGTACGGTGGAGAGCGCAAGAAAGTAACTCGCTCCTCCACCAGGCCAGACCTAGAGGCGGGGCCACCAGCTTGACCACCGTAAACACGTGAAATGAATGAATGATGCAAACCCACAAGGGGGAAAAAAAAATGATTCCAAGGTCTTTCGTGTATTCAAAAGTACACCTCGTCAGGGAATGAAAGGAAAAGGCGAGATGACAAAAATATATACTACGGGACAGAAAAACAAAAAAATTAGCACATGATTAACAAGAGTTGATTAGAGGCAAGAGGTATTTTAATAGGATATTGTCAATTTTATACATTCCCGGCACTGTTATTGAAATTATTTTTAAAATGGATAAATGCACATTCTAGAATATTTTTTTCAATTATATCTCTGTTTTTAACGAGCGCTTTAGAACTGTCCCACTTGATACCATGATTACATCTATACATATGGTTAAACAACGCATTAGAATTATTTGCTGTTCTACACGCATATTTATGCTGTTTTACCCTAATATCTAACGTTTTACTCGTTTGGCCTATATATACTGAGTCACATTGTTTCCATCCGATCGAATACACACAACCAACCACATCATCCGGGCTATTCTTTATGAGGCGTGATTTAACAGTATTATTATACTTAAAGACTACATTGATACCAATTGCTTTAAGTAAAGTCGGAAGATATTGAAAATTTACATGGTAAGGTAGGCTAAGGATATTTTTACGTTCAAATTCCTTTACAGTTACACTATTATAATACATATTCTTGGCTTTCCTAAGGCAGTTATCTAAAAATGAAAGAGGATAACATAATTTAGTATCAATATTCATGATATTGCATAACTCGGAATCTAAAAATTCAGGACTGACAACTCTCAATGCTCTAAGAAACATAACAGATAAAATAGAAGATTTAATCGAGGGATGATGGTCAGAATAAAAATGCACATAAGAGTTATTATTATTAGTGGGCTTATGATAAACTTCAAATTTGAACTGATTAAAGTATCTCCCAATTTTTAGATCCAGAAAAGATAAGCTTCCGTCATTTTCTTTTTCAACCGTGAACTTAATAGATGGGACTAAACTGTTGAGCCTACCAAGAAATATAAGTCAGTACTCAAATTATGAGGCCCAAGGCATAAAATATCCATATACCTGTACCAAACAAGTTTAAAATTAACAATAGTAGGCAAAATTCTGCTTTCAAACAATTCCATATATATATATATATATATAAAATATGCCTGTGTTGTGTGTGTTGTGTCTGTATGTATACTATTGTATCGATATATGTATTTGCATGGATGTATGTACGTTAGGGTGGATCGATTTTACATTTTTTTCGATTTCCATATTCTAATAGAGACAAAAACTTGCGCATGCATGAGAAAATAGCCTCTGCAAAATCTTAGCTTAATAGGTAATCATCTTCTGCCCCCGGCAGAGCGATGAAAATCATATTTTAGTAGTCAAAAACGTATTTTTAAACCCTAGCCAAGAGTCATAAAATTTTGCGTGTGTGTTATTTCATGCCTAAGCAACGATATAAATGCTATGGGAAATATATAAATGCATTATTTAAGACAAAGAGCCGATCTGAAAATATGTATATTATACATATTTTCAGATCGGCTCTTTGACTTAAATAATGCATTTATATATTTCCCATAGCATTTATATCGTTGCTTAGGCATGAAATAACATACACGCAAAATTTTATGACTCTAGGCTAGGGTTTAAAAATACGTTTTTCACTACTAAAATATGATTTTCATCGCTCTGCCGGGGGCAGAAGATGATTACCTATTAAGCTAAGATTTTTTCAGAGGCTATTTTCTCATGCATGCGCAAGTGTTTGTCTCTATTAGAATATGGAAATCGAAACAAATGTAAAATCGATCCACCCTAATGTACGTGCATGTGTATGTGCTTTTTGTTGCCCATGATGTGCATCATAAACACGTTTAAACACAATAATAAATTCTAATAGTGATATTATTGTTATTGTTATATTGTTTTATATTTTATACTTAGGAACGAATTGACTGTCGCACTATTATTTATATATATAGTATATATATATATATATATATATATTATATATATATATATATATATATTATATATATATATATATATATATATATATATATATATGATTATTATTTTAAACCTTTATACCTATAGTAACATCAATTATATACGGCTTCCAAACAACTAACTTCTTTTCCTTGCAACTCACGTTCTTGAAGCGTTCTCTTCAGCAAACATGTTTAGAGCAATTTCACGGTCTTCCTGAATGGCTGCACATATTTTTTTGGGGGGCTGTCCGAAAGCGATTTACTAAGGGTCTTTGAATAATCCGAATATGATTTGCAGATGGCTGCAAGTAGTGAAACTACCATTTTTTCTACACCCGTTGTATAGGATTCTTTGAACTTCTACCTTGGATATTTTTAGTTCCATTGCAGTTTCTCTGTCTCTTGCCCGTTATTGGAAAGCGAACATTTTGGACTCATAAATTCGCGTGTTAATTCCGTGTTCATTTTGTGACCATCGAGTATTATCAGATATTTCCCTAGAATATCTGACGGATCTTTTCCGTTTCATGTACTGTTTCCGTTTTGTTGAAAATAAGATATTTAATGTAGATTTTTAAGCTGATTTAAAAAATGTAAGTCCTTTTTTGGAGAAATGAGCGATTCAAAAGTTAGGTTAGGTTAATTGAATGCCAGGTTAGGTCAACTGAATGCCCGGTTAGGTTAATTGAATACCCAGTTAGGTCAACTGTATGCTCTTGACGATTGGTTAGGTTAAGTTGTGATATTTTCGTTAAAACTAACGAAAATAACACGATTTAACCTAACCAATCATCAAGGGCGTACAGTTGACCTAACTGGACATTCAGTTGACCTAACCGAGCATTCAGTTGACCTAACCGGGCATTCAGTTGACTTAACCGGACAGAAAAATAATGGTTGAAATCTATTCATACAAATAGTGACATAAGCCAATATTACTAAAGAATACAAAAACTCTTGTATTAGTTTTCAGTTGTATTATTATAGTTTTTGACCTAATACAAAATTACAATAATAAACATAACTTTTGAACTGCTCATTTCTCCAAAAGGCGACTTACATTTTCAAATTCAGCGTAAGAATCTACATTACGTATCTTATTTTCAAGAAAATCGGAAACAGTACATGAAACGGAAAAGATCCTCTCTGACATACAATACCGTAGATAAAAGGCTCGTATATGAAATTATGTTTTGTTAAATCTTTTCACATTCAGGCTTGCGTTTAATTATAATTATTAAAACAAGAAAGTACTCGTAGGTGTAAGGTTGCAGCAAATGGAAGGATTCTACCCCTCCTGACCCTATCAAACTTATAAAACTGCTGAAACTATTTAGGTTGCACAAGAAACGTTTGACCATACCTCCACACCGTACGAGTTAATTTAGATGTAATTAGTTCTATTGGATTTAAAAGGTTTTCGCTCAAAAGAAGTATACAGGGTTGTGCATAATCTTTTGCTTGGGTGGCATTTGCACGGTGGCATGTGGCACTATCATGCAGATAAACCACTGCCGAGGTGTCGATTACATTTTGTGGATCCAGAAGAAATGAAATGACATTTTCTGTAAGAAGTCTGCTAATAATATGTACCATCCCATGAAGTGCCTTCTTTTTTGGTCACCCACATCATTTTGACAGCGCTGAAGCAAATGAATATCCCAACGCAACCAGGGTTTGGCAAAGCTGTTGATAATGCTTATGGTCTTCAATATCTACTAAGGAGAGGGACCCCACACTGTCATTTCGGTAATTTGTACGACGGAGAATCCAAATGAAGATTTCATCATTTGGTGTCAAGTGCGTGAAATTATCATCATTCCACAGTCATCCACAGACACAGATAATTGCAAAACTAAAGTCGATTCCCACTGCTTGTTGGGGATATTGGCTTTGGGATCGCATGGAAAAGTTTCAATTCTTGCCTCATGCGATATCATTGAATCATTACGGATCAACAGCCTTCTTTCGCCTCTCCAAGATAATTTTGGCAACTTGAGCGCAGTTTCGTCGCAGTTTCGTCGCCTTTTGACACTGCGGGAGTTTTTCGGGCTGGCCTTCACCAAATTTTGTAAAGCACGAGTCGTATCCCTTCTCCCAATTGTCAGTCGCCGATCTTTCACTACAATGTAGTTTTTGGGGCGATAAACTTCTGAATGATGGAAGTTGCACCTGTTTCCATTGCTTTTCGATAGGCATTTACTCGAATTCGGCCTATTACACGTTGTTCTTCATTATCTTCAACGACACCAACCATCGTCATCTTTAGTTATTGATCAGAAAACAATAAAATTATCGTTGAAAACACGAATGAAATATCTACTAGGGGCGCTCAATATATTTTGCCCCACCCTTTTCTCTTAGCTAAATAAAAGGTCATGGGGCTGAAATGTCTTTTGGGCCGTAAGTTTGAACTTTCTGCGCTTTACATAACCGGATTTTTTCAGTTTGAACCTCTCCTCTTTGTATAAACCGCTTTTAAACGCCCTTGTATAAAACCGATGGTTAACGCAGTTTCGAAAATGGCGTCTGACAGTGATGTGCGTCGTAAACAGAGAGCTGCTATCGAGTTCTTAACCGCAGAAAAGGAAACAGTTGGAAATATTCACAAACGTCTACAAAACGTTTACGGAGATGATGATGTTGATCGAAGCACAGATGGACGTTGGTCTAAATGTGTGAGATCATCGGAGAGAGGGAGAGCCAGCCTCGATGATGAGCCACGCAGCGGTCTCCCGGCATCGGCTGTCACATCTCACACTGTGCAACGTGCTAACAGCATCATTCGATCAAATCGTCGCGCCACATACAAGGAGCTATCACTGGAGCTAGGAATTAATGAAGGAAGTGTGAATACAATAATCAGCAACTAGGATACTCAAAAGTGTGTTCACGGTTTGTTCCTCGCGAACTGACTGAAGATCACAAAGCCCAAAGAAAAGAAATTGCTTCCGAGTCGTTGGTTCGATACGAGACAGAAGGGGATGACTTCCTTTCACGAATTGTGACTGGGGATGAGACTTGGGTACACCACTTTAAACCTGAAACAAAACGCCAATCCATGGAGTGGCATCACGCAGACTCCCCATGCAAGAAAAAGTTCAAAATGGCTCCCTCTGCAGGAAAGGTTATGGCCACCATCTTCTGGGACATGAAAGGGGTGATTCTGGTGGACATTACCTACAAACAATCAACTCAGAGGCATATATTGCTACCCTACAGACTACAGAGACTCCAGAGACGTATAAAGCGAGTTCGACCGGAGAGAAAACTGGAAGACGTCCTTTTGCACGATAACGCAACACCACACAACCGTTTACAAATAAGAGAGGCCATCACAAAAATGCGCTTGACTGTGTTACCCCACCCTCCATACAGCACAGATCTGGCACCTTCAGACTTCTACTTGTTTGGGCCAATGAAGGATGCTATTCGTGGAAGAAAGTTTCAGTGTGACGATGAGGTTGTTGAGGAGGTTAAGAAGTGGCTCCAGGAGAACCCAGCGGACTTTTACCAGCAAGGAATAAAGGCCCTTGTTTCGAGGTGGAGGAAAGTCGTAGAAAAGGATGGAGACTATGTAGAAAAATAAAAACTTGTAAAAAAGGTATGTAACTACTTGTGTAAAAAATTTCTGGAACTTACAAGGAAACTTGGAAAGAAAAAAAATGGTGGAGGCAAAATATATTGAGTGGTCTTCGTACTTTGGCAGTCCACTAAAGTTTGCAACCCCCTACCCACCCACCCACAAGCAAAAGGTTATGCACAACTCCGCAATGTAAGCAAATTTTATATTGTGTGAGTTTATTAATTTCATCATTCTCAGCTATATAGGTTTTATGCAGGAAAGAGAGATTGGACTCGCTTTTGATCCTTATATATATATATTAGATACGTATATATATTTTTTATTACATGCAGAGAGCCTCATATTTTCAAACTAAATTCTTTACACTCAAAAAATTTTAAAATGTAAATATTTTACATAGCGCTTATCTGCTGTTACATTTACAATTTTTTTTCTGGAAAAACTATAGGATTCAGAAATTTTTTTTATGTTGTCCAGTTTGTTTAAAATGAAAAAATAAACAAAATATATAATATTTTATTAGATAAAAAGTTCAAGAGCATAATTCGTAAAGGATGCAAAAATTTCAAATATTTGTATGAAAGCTGCCCAACTTTCAAACTGTTTCCTGCGATATAGCTTCGTTTTTTCTTCCAACAATATATATATATATATTATATAAGGTATCCCATAAGTCCGGTCTCGTAGAAAAAATTATTTTAAATTAAATTTACAAAAGTAATACATTAGAACGAAAACAGACGTTCAAATTGATGTCGTCCTTGTTGTTCGCACATGTTTATACGATGCTTCAAACTTAAACACACACGTGCCAAAGTCTCTGGTGTGATTTGTGCACAAACAGCACGGATTTTTTCTTTAAGGTCTTCAATGGTACGTGGACGGTCAATGAACGCAACAGACTTAAGGTGACCCCAGAGAAAAAAATATAAGGGTGTGAAATCCGAGGATCTTGGTGGCCACTCAATTGGCCCCCTGCGCCCAATCCATCGGCCAGGGAGAACTTCATCCAACCAAGCACCTCACGGCCAAAATGTCGCAGTGCAAGTGGCATTTCGTCCAAATACGGTTCCAACATCATGCAGCAACTGGAGATATCGTTCAGCATTAAGTCCTCCTTCCAGAAATACTGGTCCCAAAACAAGATTTCCATGATTGCCGCACCACATCATTACTTTTGGGTTAGTTTGATGATGAACATCAACAACGACATGAAGATTATCCTGCGCTCAGTACACGGTGTTGTGTCGGTTTACGTATCCGTTCAGGTGGAAACACGCCTCATCGCTAAACATGATATCGTCCGCTAGGTTTCTTTTTGACTTAAACCACTCACAAAATTGAAGTCATCGATCTGTGTCATTCCCATGTAATTCTTGTTGAAAATGTATCTTGTACGGATGAAATTTGTGACGTTGCAACATTTGGTGTACGGATGTCTTTGAATTTCCATTTTCATATGCAATCTTTCTCACCGATCGTTGTGGACTCGCACTGCGATCCTGGAAAGTACATCAATATTGCTTTCAGCACCAGCTGAAGTTCTCGGGCGATCTGCTCTTGGTTTGTCCTGAAGACTCCCGGTCTCCTTGAATCTTGAAAGCATTCGACCAACAGAACGCTGACCAGGTCGTGGTTTATTGGAATTCGTATACTTTGACGCAGCTTAAATTCGACACGTACTCCAAGACATCTTTAACATTACGAATTCTTTAATTCAACCTTGCGTGAATTAAAGCCGATTTACAAATTTCAATTGACGCGTGAAAGGACGGATGTCGAATATTCACTGCATTTTCACATTTTGCAGAGTACCACTTTACAAAAGTGTTGCATTGTTCTTAAAAAGTTAAATTTGGGAGAGGTGTATAAGCGCACACACACACACACACACACACACACACACACACACACACACACACACACACACACACACAAGGCTAAAGGAAAATGATGCGCGCAACTTTAAAACATAAAATAGTTAATTCAAGGTACACAAATTAAATAATTTATAAAATAAATCCTTACAAGTAAATAAACATTCAATAATAATAAGTAAATAAGCGAGTCAGAACTTCAAAATAATTTATAAAATAAGTAAACAGTGCATTGAAAAGGATAAATATAAATTAAAAGGAAATATACACACCGACTAATCATTCCTCACGGAAACGAAAGGGAACAGTATCGTAGGTCCCACGTAATTGGTATCGTTTCCTGTAGGTATTGCGACATACCTTAGTCCCTCTAAGCTCCTTCACTCCTCCTAGTTTCTGCACTCGGAAGTTGTGAGACCTCCCACAGCCAGGTGAGGAAGCGCAGCATCGTCGTCATCTCATTATTCTTCTAAATTTATCAGATCTTTAAGAGCAGCGAAGTTGACGATTTGGCGGTTTGCTGGGTTTAAAGTGATGCCCTTCGCCTTCACGATGTACTTGAAATCATTCCTGATCCTTACACGTATCCTGTAATTTTTTGGACCGAGTAAGCTCTGTCGCTATACGCATCCTTGATCTCGTCATTGAGTTCACCGAGGAACTCGCCTATAGGAAGCATTATTCACCATCCTTCTCTGTAAACACCACACTGTCGGTATCGGCATACAGGACCCGTCGACCCAGAGAGTGCATTAGGCCCCAAATCCCGTAAGCCGTTGTGAAGCCTGTGGCTACTCAGGGATGTTTGTGACGCGGGATGTCTGTAGCCAACTTGGTCCTATTGTAACATATTATGTACGTATTACCTACGTGCACAATTTCAAGAACCTCTTTATCGTCATCTTTGGCACAATCCCATACTTCGTCAAAATTTTGAGCTAAAAGCACGTTCCTCTTGTCAGTGTTCTGTGCAAATTTTCCCCAAACACTGTTGAAACAGCTTTGCACTAAACGCTTGCCAGAGTTTCGTACAATACGCTCCCTCTCAGGCTGTATACTAGAGTTTCTTTCCCGGGATCCCGGCTGTTTTTATTGGATTTGAAAATCCCTGGAATTGGACAAATATCCCGGGAAATCCCGGAATTGTAAAATGACTTAATTTATTTTTTTATTGATTTATTTGTTTTTTTTCTTTTGTTATTACCAAAGAAGGGATCCTTATTTGAATCTGCAAAGATGACATTGTCAAGGCTTTTCAATGAAGACGAATCACAATCTAGCTCTTCACATTCAGAAGAAGAGGAAAGTCAGGAAATTGCACAATCCATGACACTGGCAGACAAATTAGAAGCAGCAATACAATCAAAGACAAAAACTATGCATTGTTCAACTTTTTCATGTCAGGCTCAGAGTTTAAGCAAGCATATGAAGCAAGAACTGCAATTATTCGAGACAATAGGGAACAGAACTTCAAACATCATGAATTTATTTGATGCACTGAAAACCATTCCGCCAATCTCTGTTGAATCAGAAAGAGCCTTTTCTGCAGCAGGTTTATTTATCACCAAGTTGAGAACTCGTCTTAGTGGTAGAAGTATCGATTGTTTGTTTTTTAAGAAGCTATTTTAAAAATGTTGATTGACTCTTTAAATATTTTAAGATAAAATATTTTAAGATAAAAAGATGAAATTATTTTTTCTAATGAAGTTTATTTTATTTTTTATTTTTTTGTATTGGCTAAATATTTTAAGATAAAATATGTTGAGATAAAAGGTATAAATTATTTGTTTTTAATGAAGGTTCTTTTTCTTTTTTATTTGCAAATGCATTTAATTATAATTAAAGGAATATAATATTTTAGCCTTTTATTTGTCCCCTGCAGATGAATAGCATGATAAATATTATGTTTAATAAATAGCTACCACTGATTGGTAAACTCAATTCAAGTATTACAATGCAAAAGTGGTCATCTAGGCATAAGTAATTGGTTATCCCAATTCTAAAATGGTATTTTATCACTGAACAATAAAAGAAATTACCGTTCTCTTAAATATACAACCATTTCCTGGATTTCCCGGGATCCCGGGAATTGGCTTCATTTTTCCGGGAATTCCCAGGATTTCCCGGGATGAAGAAAGCTGCATATAAGGAGAAACCCTACTGTATACACCCCTCATGATCATGGTAACGCTGAATATAGTCTGCTTTTTCGTCCTCGGTCTCAACTCCCGTGGAAATCCCGACGCCTCAACTTTATTTTTCAGGAAGGTGTTGATATAGTGAAGAGGTTATAAGGCTTCTGGAACTTCCACACCTCATAAATTTTTCATATCCTGTTCCCATGACGAACAGCTAGTTCCAATTTAGGGCTTGTAAAAACACCCCGGATCTTCCTCTGGTCGGCTGTACGATTGCACACACGAATGTTCTCCTCCGCGCACTTCATGCACAAGGAAAACATAAGCTTGTGATCTATGACAACGGGTAAGATGGGCATCCATAAATTATGAGGGAAAAGTACATCAACGGAGAATCTCTCATTTAAATTGCCTGAGAATTCTTCGATAGTGGGTAGGGCGGGTCGCACGAGCTTTTCACGGGCACCTACCGGGTATGGGATATTCTTTATCAAAAACGGGTATAAGAGCAAAAGTCAAAGTAATGAATTTTTACACCTTTCGTAGGTGGAACTCATAGTTTGAATGGGTTTATACGCATTCCAAACAAACTGTCTCCATACTTGAGACATTTTATAACCCTTATTTCATTGCGGTACTGCTCGTTGGTATCTATCCACTCATCATTTGCATCCACTCTTCTTTCAGATCGTCAGAATAGGTTCCTCAAGGGACGCTCGACTAGTGATCATCTTGCATATCTCTCTGACTCTTGGTCATCCTCATTTCGGGATTTCGGTGAAACTTTTACCATTGCGCTTGACATATCAAAAGCTTTTGATAGAGTCTGGCACAAATCTGTAATTTCCAAACTGCCCTCCTTCGGTTTCTATACTTCTATCTGTGCCGTCATCTCTAATTTTCTTTTTGGCCGATCTATAGCTGCGATTGTAGATGACCACTGTTCTTCTCCTAAAACTATTAATTGTGGTGTTCCTCAGGGTTCTGTCACCCACTCTTTTCCTTTTATTTATTAATGATCCATTAATTTGCACTTCCTGTCCTATTCACTCCTATGCCGATGATTCCACTCTTCACTTCTCCACCCGCTTCCCAAAGTGTCCCTCACAACAGTTACTCCATGATTCGAGTAGGACGGCTATGGAGCATCTGACCTCAGATGTTTTTACTATCTCTGATTTGGGCAGAGAAAACCATGTGACTTTCAATGCCCCAAAAACTCCTCCATCTGTTTACTCGTCACAATCTTCCACACGACTATCCCCTTACCTTCAACAATGCACAACTCAATTCTTCCTCTTCTCTTAACATTCTTGGTGTTTCATTTTCTCATGATCTTTTTTGGAAAAATCGCATATACTCTTTCCAAAACAACTTCTAAGAGGTTAGATGTCTTGTACCGGCTCTGCGGTTTCTTCATCCCCACTCAGTTACGTCTCTGTACAGGGGTCTTGTCCGCTCCTGTATGGAGTATGCTTCACATGTATGGGGTGGCTCAACCCACACAGCCGTACTTGACCGGGTGGAATCAAAGGCTTTTCGTCTCACCAATTCCCCGCCTCTTACTCAATGTCTTCAATCTCTCTCTTCGCCGTAATGTTGCCTCACTCTCTCTCTCTCTCTCTCCTATCGTTATTATAATGGACACTGCTCTTCTGAACTCTCTAACTGCATGCCTCCTCCTTTAAGGAAAGCACGCAGCCCCAGTCTTTCTACACTTTCTCATTCCTTTTCTGTCCCACTCAAAAGGGTTAATCGGTATTTTCAATCTTTAATCTACTCAATCGGTGAACTGTGGAACAATCTTCCTCAGTCCATCTTGCCCCTATCTATGACCTCCAATCTCTCAAACGCAGTGTCTAGGCACCTCGAAAACCCCGGACCTTGATTTTGGCTTGCTTCTTCTTCTATGCTGGGGCGCTTTTGCGGCGTTCGCCCTTGGCCCCTCCTTCCTGCATAAAAAATACTCGTGTTCCCATAACATCCTGTGAGTGAACTGTGAATTTATAAGCTGGTTACGAGTACAGGTGCAGGCCAGACTATCAGCGGGACATCTATCGTAGTCACCTATAATACCACACACAGGACGTCGGCATCCGGTTCTAGGACAGTTCATACCAGGACAGCTCATACCAGGACAACTCATACCCAGACAACTCATACCCGGACAACTCATACCTAGGACAACTCATACCTAGGACAACTCATACCTAGGACAACTCATACAGAGGACCAGAAAAAAAAATGAAAAATTAATGAAAACATTTATTTTGTAAAATTAAAAATTAAATTTAAACATTTAAAATTCATGCAAGTTATATACAGTATATATATATATATATATATATATATATATATATATATATATATATAATATATATATATGATACACACAGACCGTGCATGGAACAAGGAACTCTTCTGGGATAATTAAATCCACTATAGTCTGAATAAGTAATGGTAAATGACAAATACCATAGTTTTTCTTTTCATGATGCAAGCCCGACGTGGGCAACGGGTCTCTCGCAAAGAGGTCCCATAGATATAGCTTCCCTCACCAGCTATCTGCAAAGCAGACAGGATCCAGCTTTGGGACATGGATCTAGGGTTTAAAGCAGCCTAGCCCCACTACATTTAGAACCTCAATATAAGTAAAAGACTCGTTGTATTCACGTCGGATTGAATAAATCAAAGAAAAAGGGGCAACGAGTCTTTTACTTATATTGAGGTTCTAAATGTAGTGGGGCTAGGCTGCTTTAAACCCTAGATCCATGTCCCAAAGCTGGATCCTGTCTGCTTTGCAGATAACTGGTGAGGGAAGCTATATTTATGGGACCTCTTTGCGAGAGACCCGTTGCCCACGTCAGGCTTGCATCATGAAAAAGAAAAACTATGGTATTTGTCATTTACCATTACTTATTCGGACTATAGTGGATTTAATTATCCCAGAAGAGTTCCTTGTTCCATGCACGGTCTGTGTGTATCATAAAAAACTCAGGGAACCATTGGGTTCATTGAATGCCCAGTTAGGTCAACTGTACGCCCTTGACGATTGGTTAGGTTTAGTCGTGATATTTTCGTTAAAACTAACGAAAACATCACGACTAAACCTAACCAATCGTCAAGGGCGTACAGTTGACCTAACCGGGCATTCAAATTTTATCTTATGTAAATAATGGTTCTCTATTTATTATATGCTTGCAATAAATAATAAATTTGTTGTTATTGTTTTCTTATCTTATTTTGGTTAATTTGCAGAGTTTAAACTTTCGGGGTGGATATAGATGAAAAGATCAACATTGGGGTGGTAATTGTTGAAGAGAGTATGAGTTGTCCGGGTCTGAGTTGTCCGGGTCTGTGTTGTCCTGGTATCAGCTGTCTGGTCACGTCGGCATCCATGTATAATCTTTAAAGTCACCCACCATCATTCGATTAGATAAGTGTCAGGTAAAAATTAGACCTGTTTGAAAGAGGGTTAACTCCTACTCATAGAGGGAACTCAGAATATTGTTCGTTTTTTTCTGAAAACAAAATATATTTGATGGGTTCTCACACTTGAGAAAAATTGTACAACCTTCGTTAACCTTGGGTTTGCTTTCGCCCGAATTGTTCATTTCGACGTAGGTTAAGCTTGTCACTCCACCTTAGACCTACAGTTTAACGTGGAATCCGAACCACGCCCCACCAACAGCGCAGCGTCTTAACCACGGCTACCCAGGGTACCCATTTATCTACCAACCAATTTTTTTTGTGTGGAAGTATGAACAGCTGGGTTTTGGTGCGCGTCGCCTGCCGTCACCGGGTCTCCATCCCGGGCCGATGGATTCGTAGCCAGCTACGCTAACCACTACACCACTGAGGCGCATAAATAATACAAAATTATTTGTTTAAGTTTGAATCAGTGGCGACGGAGTGGGTCAGTCAGGTCAGGCTGAGCCTGACCTGTTATTTCTCCTGCTAGGGACTTCAAAAAACTAACGATACACAATCCCATCTCTTGTCAAGTTGTCAAGCTAAAAATTTCTATCTATCCATCTATCATCTAAACCCCATTTCCCCAGTGAGGGTGAGGAGAGAGACGCGGGAAGAGGAGGAAGATATGTGACTAAAAATTTTGAGTCAGATATCTTTACTTTATAAAACATGTTATAACGACCATGTTAGGATTTATAAATAAGGTTATATAGCTATTTGCATATACACTGTGACTGGACATAAAGTTAATTATTACTGTATTATTATGTATCTTCTCAAATAACAAAGCCTTACAACTAGGGTGGCCATTTCCATTTCCAAATTTCCAAAAAGGAGGACACTGCGTATGTGACTGTACGTTAACATATATATGTATCATATATATATATATATATATATATATATATATATATATATATATATATATATATATATATATATATATCATATAACATATACAGTATATATATATATAACTCGTAGTCATGAAATTGAAAACAAATGCTGCTTATCAGCAGTGTTGCCAACTACATACAGTAAAAATACGTTAACGGTTATTATGGCCTTCAGTACCCGCTATTTTAAGTGTACCCGAGGTAATTTATATAATTCTTTTTAGCCAGACCCCAAAAAGGAGGACAAATTAACGTCCGGCTCGAGGTGGCTCTTGATGGAGGACAGAGTGCTCAAAAAGCGGACTGTCCGGCCTAAAGCCGGACGTCTGGCCACCCTACTTACAACTCGCATAAAAATGCACAATTTCACGTCTTGTCAGGCAAACAATTTTAAGCCTGACGTCTCTCTTTGAAACATGTTATGATGTAAATCTTGATTTATTTATAATGTTATGAAGTCATTTGGATATTCACTATACGTAAAGTTAATTAGTATTTTAGTTGATTTATTACTTTGTATCCACCGAATAACAAATTACTTAACAAGTTACTTAACATTTAAAAATTAATTTACTTCAAGGAAAAATTTGGTGAAAGAACGAATTAATAGCCTAATTAATAGATTGGAGTTCATGTATAAATAAATAAGGTAAGGCGATGTTTTATTTCCTAAATTTATGCCAGTTAAAAGTATTCTAATTATCATACATATCACAGTGAAACAAGTATCAAATTATACTCTCTCTCTCTCTCTCTCTCTCTCTCTCTCTCTCTCTCTCTCTCTCTCTCTCTCTCTCTATATATATATATATATATATATATATATACACACACAGTATATATATATATATATATATATATATAATATATATTATATATATATATATATATACACAGTATATATATATATATATATATATATATATATATATATATATATATAGGTGCTGGTTAAGTGTGCGGTCTACCTACGATTCGGCGGTCTACCTTTTAATTATAGCTTCTTATCTTGTTTACTAATTGTTTGTTTACATCCCATTGTCAATCGCCCTTGACGATTGGTTAGGTTTAGTCATGATATTTTCGTTAGTTTTAACGAAAATATCATGATTAAACCTAACCAATCGTAGGTAGACCGCACACTTAACCAGCACCTATATATATATATTAGGGTGTCTCTTATTGGGTAGTCAAAAATTGAAATGTTGAATTATGTTATCTGCGCCCCCTAAAATAGCTCCATTTAGCATAAGAACTAAAACTTGAAAGTTTGACACAAATTGGCTCATATTTAGGGGTCGCCCCCGGTTAATAAAAATGGTGACCATTATACACATAATTCCTTCCTTCTTTTTTTAGTTTGATTCGTTTTTATAAGTATAGGCCTTCTTATTTATCATTGATCCTTTTCTAACCTATCCTTGATGTTGTTATAATCCATCCTTTGGTCCTCAATCCTTTATCCCAATCCTTTTTCTCCTATCCAAAATCCTTCCTGGCTCTTTTTTTATATACAATCAGCAATGAAGCATTGCTACAAAAAAAAACCATTAGTTTATTATATAGAGATAAATTCAAAATACCAGTGCTATTTACATACTTTAATTACTTTAATTAGCATTATTTCCTTATACAACATTTATTTAATATACAATGATTATACAATATGGTGTATTTTAAGGTGCGACCTCATTGATGGTTATTTTTTGAGAAGAACAGTTTTTGATGGAACTGGGTGACTCTGGCGGTGTTTTGCAACAATCTGGAGCATTCTTGATGAAACATGTTTAAACAGGTTGATCTTGTCTTATCAAGCAATATTTTCAGCTACAAACTTGACAATTATCTCTAATATATTCATTTAATTGAATTCATCATAAATATGATGATTAATTAATTAAAAAAATATGTTTAGTATACTTGACAACTGCTAGTAATTTCAAATATTAATTGCATAAATAATAGCTATATTTTATGAACTTTAATAAGCGGGGGCGACCTCTAAAAATTGTTCAATCCAAAATAAATTTTATATGTGATGTTTTTTCAACCAATGGAACTGGTTGAGGGGGCGCAACCTAAAAACATCAACACTTCAAAAATAAGAGACACCCTAAATTATATATATATATATATGCTTGAAAGGTTTGAGCCTCAGTATCCACAAAAGCCTGGCGTCGCCTCTGGTTCGAATATATATATATATATATATATTATATATATATATATATAAGCTTCCCCACAATTGCCTTTTATGAAAAACAACGCATAATTTGATCACGCTTTCCTAGACATCTCTGTCGTAAACACTTCTTAGTTGTTGAAGTTCTATTGCCTAGGTCTATATGCATGTGGACGCACTCGCGCTCGGTAGTAACGGGTATACAGAAGCACTCGGCCTCATTCAATGACATGTTATTTTTCTTATTAATGTTATGCCTAAGATAGTGTTACAGGTGGCCACTATACTCTTTATTCACAATAGCATTGGGTCAACGTGCTGCATTACATCAGGTTGCCTCTAAACCTTATATACTTTCATTTTTTTTTTTACTTTATCTTTTAAAATGGTGACCGCTGAAGTTCATCTTATTTATTTTTCAGATTAGTCTAGGTTAGGTAACTACGTATACTCTATATTCAACTGGCATTCTCCTTCCCCTTGTCACTCTCCTCCCTCACTTGGAACTCCCCCCTTAGTACTCCCCCATCTCTTACTACTAGCTACTAACTTTATGCCCTGGCATAAAAAAGTAACTGGTAGAAGTCACAAATATTAATTTTTGTAACTAGTTATAGTTGCAATTACTCGTCCAGAAAATGCAACTAGTAGCCGTTTCAGTTATTCAAAAAAATAACAATTACTGAGTAACTAGTTACTTCACAGCACTGAATATATATTAGACTAACACGAACTTAGATGTAGTTCGTAGCGTAAATTAACCCACTTTTTGTTATACTCTTCATACTTTTTTACTGTTCTTATCTTCTCTTTACTTGCATGTCTGTAGTTTGCATGGTATGACAGTGTTTGAGTTAAGACTGTGTTTGCATGGTTTGTAAGCGTTCTTATTTTACTTCTTTTCATCTTTCACCCCTTTCCTATTCTCTTCGACTATTTTTCCGACTTGTGGCCGGCGGATGATGATAGCGAGTCTTTCTCTCTCTTTTTCTGAATGAATGTTAACCCACGAAATGATAGGTTTTGCTAATAATAATTACTTTAACCCCTTATTCCTTCCTTTAACTCCATACTCTCTCCTTTCTCTCGGGCTAACCTACCTCAGAGTGACCTTAGGGTCTTTGTTAGCCTTAGCTTCTGTATATATATATATATATATATATATATATATATGGCCGCCGAGATAAATCCCCGGGGCCCGAAAAGAGGGGGATAAAATCTAAAAATATTAATAAAGCAATTGATTAAATAACAGAGTAAACAGGGGGTCCCATATACTAACTCTTCCCCGGGGTTCGGGGCAGCTATCGGCGGCCCTGTATATATATATATATATATATTCATCGATTTGGGGTACCTGTAGTAATGTCTAATTAAGAATTAAATGTTTGTTTATAAGAATTTAAATGTTTTGTTAATAAGAAATTAATAATGTTTGTTTATAAAGTGCTAGGTGGCAACACCCTGAGATGGGTCTAGAGGCAGAGAGACTGCCCATTTTCAGTTATTGGACGGCCGTTGGCCAAATAAGGCGTTTTTTTGTATTACGATGTTTTTGTAAATTTAGAATATTCTTTCGTGTCTCTCTCCACGGTAAAATGTTAATGCTAATTTTCCCCTCGCATTACCCCGTTTGTCTAAAGTGTTTCGGTATAAAAAAAAAGTCAGTAAAGAGTTAAGAAGTGTGTAATTTATACCCCCGTCTCTTCGCATGTTTCAAATTCCTCGCCGGCCACGTGACACGTTGTTTATAAAGTATAGTGAAATCGTGTGTAAAGAGAAATAGCGACGATAAAAAGAAATTGAATAAAGTAAAGTAAATAATGAAATTGTAAAAGAGGGTTCACTACATATTTTGGTGGCAAGCGGTGGTCTTATTACATTCAAATATGGGCATTCCCACGTTCTCTGTACGCGCATTATACTGTAATTCGGTTAAACTTTTGCTAACCGTTTTATATAGTCTTTATAGCGTTAATAAATAATAAATATTCTGTTTCGGTACTTTAAACAGTAAAATGTATTGTGTACCCCATTTGCAAGCAAGTTTCGATTTCCATTCCTTAAAAATTCGTTGTCACTATATTTCAAGATGGCGCCTCGCTTTCGAAATTTTTCATCGTAGCGTCCTTTCCAAAATCTTTCATACCGCGGTCAAAATTCTTGAGTCGTTTTATCTCTTCTCGTTGGAGTGAGGCGCTGTTCCACCACTTGAATCAATTTAGTCCAAATTTCTTGAGTCGTTTTTCTTCTCTTACGCGCCCGTTCTCGTTCCGTTTTCTTCAGTCGTGGAGAGAGACTTATTTAAAATTTGGAATTGCCGTCCGATGACTCATTTCTTTTTTTTCTTTCATCGTCAACTTTTATTGCGTTTTATACAGCCTGCCTATTTTGTGTTTAAACATTGTTTTGTGTTTGTTTTCGGCATTAGTAATGATAATAATAATAATAATTAGTAAATAAAATTCACACTTATATGAAATTAAATTCACACTTATATGAAATTAAATTCTTTTAGTTGTAATAAAATTGTTAAACGCATTTTAATACAGTCAGTTTCAAAGGTTGGTGTATACTGTAACGCATTTCTAGGTAATAATATATATATATATATATATATATATATATATATATATATATATATATAATATATATATATATATATATTAGCGCATTGTAAGAAATTAAATAAGTAACAAACTTTTCCAGTATCAGGTAGGCAGTTTTTGAGATTATTCTTCGATTACAGCCGTTACAGAGTTGCTGTAGACATAATAATATCCAGGTACATGAGAATCATATGTGTATAATTTTAAGATCTCTTTTTCGCCTTATAATTTCAAATTTGCTTTATAATTTTAAGGTAGATAATTGTAATTTTATGGTTTAAAGTTGAAAAATAATCGTTAAAGACACTAATATATACTGGGTCAATTCGGATTGCTCGAGTTTATTTTGCTGGCCGTATATATGTTGTGAGAGACTTCAAAGGAAGCTAAATTTGTTGTAAAAAGATAAAAATTTGTTTATTTGAAATACAGGAATTGTTTTAGTAAATTCTTTTGATAAATGAATTTGTTTTTTTTTTACTTTTTTATATATTCATTCATTTTTATTTTTTTCAGGTGGGCTGGTTTTGTTGTTTATTTTTTTATTTTTTTCATTTTAATGACTCCCGAGTGATATTTGCCGTTTAAATTTTTTTTATTCTGAAATTAGATTTTATTATGATAAGGAGTGCTTTTGTTTAACATTTTAATTTGGATAAAAATAATGAAAAAAAATTTTTCGTTCGCGCGTTTGCATAGAAAATGTTACAAAAAATTGTTTCACGATGTAATGCAGTTTAATTCGGTTAGGTATATTTTATAGAGGTTCGCTTACAAAAAAAAGTGAACACACTCTTCATTATACAATGAGGTATTTAAAATTTTGTTTACGTAGTAGGTTGCGCTGAATTTTTGGGTTCATAATATCTGTTCTTGTTTAGAATAACGATGAAAAAGTGTATTTAATTTCACTTGGAAACGATAAATTACTGGAATTCTGGTGATTTACAAACCATGCTGGGTTTTGTGGTGAAGGAGAGAGTTGTCTCTCAGATGTAATTTGTGAATTACGAGTTTTCTTCCTGTGAAATTTAGCGTTGCAGGTTCGAATTAATGTATTAAGTTAATTTTCGGTATTAATATTTAAATTTTTTATATTTAATGATTCTGTTTTGGAAACTTGTGTTATTTTTTAAACTTCATTTGGGTTTACTCGTGCAATTGGAACTTTAGCTTGAGTGTTGACCGGGAATGGAGCCGTTTAGATTGCCAGTAACGCTTTTGTGGCTATCTATATGTGCTCTCCACGAAGTGTAAGATGGTTCATGATTATCGGGAATTGATGATATGAGGTATCTGGTTTTCATTTTTGTCTTTTGTATTTAGATGTATCGATGTGATTTCTGAAGGTAGTTTGAATAATAATATTTCTGAAATTATAATAACCGTTACTATGTATGGGTGCTTTTATATTGATATTGTGCAGTTTTGTTTCGTTGCGTTTGATGATTTTTTTATTACCTTCTCCGATGTACCTGCCATAAGTGACCTTATTGGTAGCTAGGGCGTGATTAAATTTTTGTGAAATTCTGTGAAAGTTTGTCATATTTCTACATAAATTTGGCCAGAGCAAATTATAGTTATTGTTTCGAAGTGGTGTCGACAAAATTCGGTAAATTAAATATGAAAGTGATAATCAGTAGCAGTACAAACTTTTCAAATAAATTTTTTTTCAAAATTTCGAAAGGCTCGATTTGGAAGCATCTAAGTTGAATCCGAATTCCATCCATTGAGTTTAGTTAACCCGATTTAGGTGATCGATCACCGACGAGATGATAAGAGAGAAAGAGAAGAGAAGAGGAGAGAACGAGAGAAACGAAACTGAATACGCAGCGACTTAGTGCAGGACAGTTTCGGTCGAAGATGGTCTACTGGTATTTTTCGGGCAATCCTGGTCTAGCTGCTCGATGCTTCGCTGAATATGTGTTTAGCACTCGCAAACCACGAGCGTTTGAACGAGTGTCTAAGGCTTTACTGTCCATACAGGCATACCGTAGGTTCGTTGTGAGACCACCTACGGCGAAGTGATCGAATGGTTATTGCCATGTAGAGAGTCTTTCAGCTGGATAGGAAGAGGAGCGTTCACCGACAAAGGTTGAGATGAGAGAGGCGAGTTTCTTCCTCGACTTCAAGAATTGAAAATTCCGTCCAATTCCGATGCGTGGTTTCACTTTCAGTATATCTCCATCCCCTGATCATCTTAGAATTGGACGTCTCTCTTGTTTTTTTTTCGCCACTTTTTGGAGAGGGAGCGGAACCTCAAGCGTGCTGATCTGTTGCATGCTGATGCAACCCCTTGCATTCTAGCGAAGTGAGCAGGAGAGCTACGTTTGAAAATTTAAGAAGTCCGTTGTCAGCTTTGCGGATTGTTATCTAAACAACGTCCAGAAATTAAGGTACACTGATTATTATGTAATGAAATTATAAGTGAAAGGGTACGATTATTGCCCAAATTTGTTTTGTGTCGTGTAATAGTATGTGCGCTCTGGTCAGCATTTTTTTGTAAACATTTTCTTGTTCTTTCTCTGTTGCTCTGATAGTAACTATTGTGAACTTGAAATTTGTTGTAACCGGTGTTAAGAATATTATCCTTTGTTTCACGTATCAGCTTTGTTACTGGTGGTAACTTTGATTATTAGTGCGAAATGTTGTTTTATGCAAATGTTGTGACAATTAAAAAATTTTCTTTCGATTTTTATAAAATGACAAAATATCTAATGTGTGGAATTTGTCATTGAAATGATTTCTTCTCTATTCTACTTTTGAATTTGTTAAAGAAAAAACTGCAAAATAAATAAATTTGTTGAATAAATAAATAAATTTGTTAAAAGAAATTAAATTAAATATGTTTTCCTAGTGAAAAACTTATTTTCAAGGGGGTGATGCGAGTGTAGTAATGTCTAATTAAGAATTAAATGTTTGTTTATAAGAAATTAATAATGGTTTGTTTATAAAGTGCGAGTTGGCAACACCCCGAAATGAGTCTAGAGGCAGAGAGAATACCCATTTTCAGTTATCGGACGGCCGTTGGCCCAATAAGGTGTTTTTTGTATTACGATGTTTTTGTAAATTTAGAATATTTTTTCGTGTCTCCACGGTAAAATGTTAACGCTAATTTCCCCTTCGCATTACCCCGTTTGTCTGAAGTATTTCGGTATAAAAAAAGTCAGTAAAGAGTTAAGAAGTGTGTAATTTATACCCCCGTCTCTTCGCATGGTTCAAATTCCTCGCCAGCCACGTTACACGTTGTTTATAAAGTATAGTGAAATCGAGTGTAAAGAGAGAGAGCGACGATAAAAAGAAATTGAATAAAGTAAAGTAAATAATAAAATTGTAAGAGAATTTTGTAAAACGGTTCACTACATACCTGATATTCCATACATTAAAACCAAGCTCACCCTCTCGAATATTGTTAATTTCGCAGCCATCACCTACTTAAAAGAAACAAAATATATTTTAGTGAACACTGAAAATTCCTATGATGCGCGACTTTTGCGCCACCCTGTAGGCCTATATATATATTTTTATCCTTAGTGTATGAACTGTCATTGTATTAATAATATTTGTCATATGGACTATAGTCTGCCAATAAACCTTTTCATTTTCATTTTCATATATATATATATATATATATATATATATATATATATATGAAAATGAAAATGAAAAGGTTTATTGGCAGACTATAGTCCATATGACAAATATTATTAATACAATGACAGTTCATACACTAAGGATAAAAATATATACAATTGATTAGAAATAATACTGCACTGTCGAAGTTAAGTGGAGCTACAGACAGACGTTTTCGTACCAAGAAGTTCATAGCTTAGAGGATAAATAGCAGGACTCATGGATAGCTTGGATGATCGGGTTGGTTGATTTTTTAATTCTTTGCATTAGACTGTGTTGAGCACGTCTTGTTACCTCCGGGAAGCTCGGAACATTGCGGGTAGCAAACATTTGCGAAGCTGAGCATCTCGGGGGTAATTTATGTAAGAGTCTAAAAGACCTGTTGTACAGCAAATTTAGGGTTCTACCAGAACCTTTTTATAATTCACCCAGAGTTGCTGACCGTATATATTACTGCAGAAAGTACGAAAGAGTGTGCCTTTAGCTTCACTTGTACAGAAACGAAAGTTCCTTATGGTCATATTCGCTTTAGCACACAGGCTTCGAGATTGTTTTCTTATATCCGAGTCATCACTCAAGGAGCTGTTAATAGTTTGACCCAAATACTTAAACTCTTGTACTTCCTCAATTACTTCACCATTCATTTTAAACCTATATCAGCTGGCTGATTACAGCTTTTAGGATGAAATTGCATAACCTTAGTTTTTGTAACATTAAAAAGAACGTCATGTTTCTGCGAATACACTTCGCAGACATTTAGTAGCCGATCCAGACCTTTAACAGAGGAACTTATTAATACCATATCATCGGCATAAACTAAGTTATTTATCCTTGTGTTATCTATACAACATCCTACTGTTGCCTCATTAAGTGAAGCAATTACTCCGTCAATATACACATTAAACAGCATAGGGGAGAGCAAGGAGCATTGTCTCACCCCGCAAGAGGAGCCAAAACACTCGGATAGTACATTGACCCACCTAACAGTGAAAGATTGGTGGGAATACCAAAATTTCAATAAATTTAATATGTACATGGGAACATTCCTGTCTTCTAGTTTTTCAAATAAAATATTGTGGTTCACCCTATCATATGCCTTACTTATATCAAGGAAACAGCTATAAATGGTTGAATTACTGTCAATGTATTTAGATATTGTTTCTTTAAGTACATAGATACACAGGTCAGTTGAGTGGGACCTTTTAAAGCCAAACTGATTCGGAGATGTCCATAGAAATCATTTAATCGGTAACAAGAGTTTTTCTAGTAGTTTCGAGAAGCAGAAGCGACAGCAATAGGCCTGTAATTATTGCTGGACAGAATGTCTCCATACTTATTTTTGACCAGAGGCAAGATATATACCCTCATGAACTCTGCAGGGATATAGCTATGAGCAAGCATGGCTGATAGGAGCAGCATGATATATGCAGACATACTACGTCATTGGCATATTTTAAGTGCTCATTCGATAAGTCATCTACCCCTGACGCAGAACCAGTCTTTAACTCTTTAATTAACCTCTTTACTTCAGAAAATGATATAAAAATATTTTCCCTTGTCCCTCCCACAATCGTTTCTCTGCAATCTATCTTAAGATTATCCCTACTCACACTATTAAGAATGGAGTAGTGGTTTTTTCCACAGCTTTGCAATTTCATCCTCCCCGACACCCCATCGATTGTCGGAGGGAGGACATTTTTGACACCCGTTTGATTCTTAACAAATTTCCAAAATTTGTTATTATCGTTATTTATGCGAGCTTCACAGGCTTTTGATGCTCGAATAGACTCTTCTTCCTGTTTACATCGCCTTATGGCCGCCTTATACTGACCCCGACTTCTACACATATTCATGTATACAGGTCCTAATCTGGGTCTACCATGAAAGCACCACAAATCGTAGGCGTCTTTCGATTCCCTCTTCAGGGGGGCAATAAAATCATTCCATCCAGGTATAACCTTAGTATGATAGTTGTAAGATTTAATCAAGGGGCTTCCTGCTTCTCTTAACAGGGATATTATCTTACTATAATACCTATCTATGAGTTTACAGTGAGAATCATTTGAGCAAGGATTATTACAGCAAGGTGCAAAATTTCTAAATTATTAAAGAGGTGACATGTTCTGTCTTTGTATTCTATTCTCTGCTGCATATTAACATTGGACCAATCGACGCGATTATTCTTACCTATTGAGTTCTTGTTAAGTCGTGTTGCGCATAAATTGGTAACGTTAATTAATATTTCTAATGGTCTATGATCAGAAAGAAGGAACTCATGCAGAATATGAACTCTAACAACTCGATCCTTTAGATTATTACTAGCGAGACAATGATCAATCCACCTGGTGGTACCACTCATATCGCTAACGTATGTAAAATTACCACTGGCTACCCTTAATACATCTACATCACTTATACTTAAATTGGCCGACTCGCACATGTTACCCAATTCTCCAAAGAATTCCGAGTTCACATGTGCGTTAAAGTCCCCCATTATTATACAGTGAGAATATTTGGGGTTATCTGATAATGACTTAATTTTGTACAGCAAATCAATGTATTCATCTAGATTACTGCCGTTGTTGTATGGTAAATAGCAGTTTACAATTAATATGCAATCATTGTTCACTTTTAATTCAATGCCTAACAACCTTACGTTATCGCTTGTTAAAAATCTTATATGTTTTGACAAATTTTTCCTTAATAAGAAAGCAACACCACCAAAAGGCCTACCGTATATTAATTCATCTGATAAGTCTACTGCTGATGACGCATGGTACATAAAGTCATCAATATAAGTCATATATATAAAGTCATCATATATATAAAGTCATCATATATATATTATATATATATATATATAATATATATATATATATATATTTGTAGTGTTAATTGTAAACAAATTCATAAATGCATTTACTTATTTATTTCAAAATTGTCTCATTTTGGCACTGCACTGCTATTGTTTGACACCTGCAGGGGTCGGGTGGTTCAGTATTCCAATTTGGTAGATTAAAAAGCGCTCTTATAAACACTTTTCTGTAAATATGCGAGGAAAAATGGGCAATTTGAGACCGCCGTTGAACATGACATTTTAATGAACAGCGATCGGGCCAACAGAGGTAAATTTCGATGGCCGCTGACTGTGTTCAACAGGTGGCGTTTTTTGTGGAGGAAAATTTAAGTGGCCGCTAAGAGTGGGGGACCGTTCTCAAGAAGTGGTCACTAAGTCAGGTTTAACTGTATATAAATTTAACTTTCAGTTAAAGATCTGAATTATCTTATAAAATATATTGTTTGCGCAATTCCATCCTGAAAGCTCAACACGGTCAATTAATATTAGTTTAAAAATAGCGCAAGCACAAGAATCTTTATTTAAGTATTTTTGTCAAATTATCACCATCTCCTTGTTGGGTAATGACTCAGATATAAACAATATCGAAACTTGTGTACCAAAGCAAACACGATTATCAAGAACTTCAGATTTTGTACAAACACGCGTTCAGTACAGTCTAATGCAAAGAATTAAAAACTCAGACAATCCAGTTATCTAAGTTATCTGTCAGTCCCGCTTTGTCTTCTAAACTACTGGCTTCATAGTAGGACAACGTTTGTCTGTAGCTCCACTTAACATTGATATTGTTTATGTTTATCTTCACTTTTTGTTGTAAAATTTTTGTCTTTATTACTGTAAGAAATAGTATTTAATTAAAATTTTCTGCTAATAAATTTTAATTTTCATGTAATATGTACTCGTGCGTGTGTATATATATATATATATGCGTGTATATATATATATATATATATATATATATATATATGTACAGGGTGGGCGGAAAGTAGCTCCCTATTTTGGATTGGTAAAAAAATACGTATATTATCCATTTATTTCAGAAAAAATAATATGAAAAGGTAGGCATACATGGTAGGTTTTCTCTAAAATTCAATGTGGGCTCCAACTCTTTCCACCAGCTTCTGGAGCCGCCCAGGAATGGCGTCCACTGTCTTTAGCAGGAACTCCGGCGGGATGGAGGACATGACTTCCCGAATTCTGTCCTCCAGTTCTTCAATGTCCTCGGTTTGGTGCGGTAGACTTCTTCCTTTACCCACCCCCAAAGAAAGAAGTCGCACGGTTACCGCTGAAAAATGGCAGAATCGGTTCAGTGTAACGGTGTGGTGTGGTATGACCTCAGATCAGGTTGTGGGCCCGTTCCTTCTGCGCAACACCATGAATGCTGAGCGGTACCTTGCTATGTTGCGAAACGAGGTCTGGCCGGTTGTCAGCACATGGGAGAACATCGACGATCTGATATTTATGCAAGATGGCGCCCCTCCGCACTTCGCTCTTGTTGTCCGTGAGTGGCTGGATGCCCACTTCCCTGGGCGTTGGATGGGTCGTCGTGGTCCACATCAATGGCCAGCCAGGAGCTCCGACTTGACACCGTGCGACTTCTTTCTTTGGGGGTGGGTAAAGGAAGAAGTCTACCGCACCAAACCGAGGACATTGGAAGAACTGGAGGACCGAATTCGGGAAGTCATGTCCTCCATCCCGCCGGAGTTCCTGCTAAAGTCAGTGGACGCCATTCCTGGGCGGCTCCAGAAGCTGGTGGAAAGAGTTGGAGCCCACATTGAATTTTAGAGAAAACCTACCATGTATGCCTACCTTTTCATATTATTTCTTCTGAAATAAATGGATAATATACGTATTTTTTTACCAATCCAAAATAGGGAGCTACTTTCCGCCCACCCTGTTATATATATATATATATATATACATCATTTTGAATGCTTAACCTCAGATGAGTTATAATACTGCATATATAATCTCCTTATGACTTAACTCTATATACATGAGTACATTCATCTCAAGACTGAGTTGAAATAATTTCTTTTGCCTTTTACACCAAATGCGATTATATTCTCTTTACGAACAAATGCATGAGGTTTTTCGTTATTCGCCAAATTTAAGCGTTTCGAGAATTGTGTTTGCCTAAATACTATACACATACTGAGATTTAAACTATACAATGTCTTGAGGGTATTAACGAGTACAGTCAGCTCTGTTCAGTATTGAAGGAGATTATTTGGCTGAACTTTTTGTATCACGATTGAGCATTTAATATGACCTCACGAAATAACTATTTATTTTAAATGTTCAATATGATATAAGAAATGTTCAGTCAGATGTCAGTTTACCTCATTTTGGTGTGTATGTGGGACACACACACACACTCTCTCTCTCTCTCTCCTGTTCTACTGTGTATATATATATAATATATATATATCGGGTGGTCCGAAAGAAATGACGCATTTTTTAAAAATTAATATCTCAGTAACCCCCTTCCTTATCATGACAATTTTTATTTGCCAGATACTTTCAAACTTCTTTTTTTGAATGCAAGAAACGGAATTCTGATATCTTTTATAGTTTTCTCGCAATTAACAAAAGTAACAACATGGGTCAAAAAAACGAATATCATGAGAAAGGAAAAATTTAATCAGAAATTTAACTAATTAATTTACAGTAAATGATCGATTGGACCACCACTCTGTTGACACACTAATCTAAGTCTTTTCTTCCACACAAAAATAATACTTCTTACTTCATTAATGCCAATTTCTTGCCAAGATTCAAGTATTTTACTTTTTAATTCTGATTCGGTGAATTTTTCTCGTCGACCTCCGTAAACCTTCTCTTTTAGTAACTCCCAAATTGAGTAGTCCATAGGATTACAATCTGGGCTTTGTGGTGGCCACTCATTTTTCGTTATTAATTTTGGTGTATTGCTAATCAGAAACGACTGTGTGGCGTAGCTTGTATGCGACGGTGCTCCATCTTGTTGAAATATGAAATCATTTTCTTGATACAGGCGACGACAATCCGGCAACAATTTTGTTCTTAAAAGTTCAATGTAATTTGCAGAATTCACCTTTGTCTTTTCAGTTTCAATAAAATGAACATCTGTCTTGCCATTCCAAGAGAGCCCTGCAGATATCATAACCTTTTTGGAGAATCTTGACGTTTCATGATACAATCTGTTTATTGAAATGTCACACTTTTTACCACGCCCGTAGACAACATCATTTTGACGGTTTCGCGGAATTTCTAGAGTGAAATCTTTTTCATCCGTGAAGACTATCTTTTTAATATCAACGACAGAGAAATTATCAAGTAACTTTCTGCACCTTGTTTTTCTTTTATCCTTAACAGTATCACTTTTTCTAGAAGATACTATTCTTTTGAAGGCTTTTAGTTTTTGTGCTTTAATTATTCGGTGTACAGAAGTCTTTCCAATATTCAAATGTTTAGCAATTGTTCTTTGTGAAAAATGACTTCCTGGTTTATCTTCTTGAGAGCAGATTTTATCGTTGATGTAATCCACATTTTCTGGAACCGAAGCTGTTTTAGGTCTACCGCTTCCTGGTTTTCTGGCAGTACTTCCCGATTCGCGAATCTTCTTTAAGAGTCTTTCCACTGCACGCCTTTTCCACTTTTTGCCGGGAAACTCTTGCAATAACCTTCCAGTCTTCCATCCTTTTTCACAGTAACAATTTTTAATGAGAATACGATCTTCCTCTGACAACATCATTAAGGGTACTGACGAATTGTTAAAAAATAAAAATATCCACAATTTGACTTGTTCATTCCTGTAGAGTTTTGTAATAACTTGCAAAAATATCGCATGATATCGTATAAAAATGATATCGTATAAAAAACGGATATTATATTGCGATTTTTGTTTTTTTGACCCATGTTGTTACTTTTGTTAATTGCGAGAAAACTATAAAAGATATCAGAATTCCGTTTCTTGCATTCAAAAAAAGAAGTTTGAAAGTATCTTGCATATAAAAATTGTCATGATAAGGAAGGGGGTTACTGAGATATTAATTTTTAAAAAATGCGTCATTTTTTCGGACCACCCGATATATATATATATATATATATATATTTGTGTGTGTGTGGGTGTGCGCGCGGATGTACACCCGAATAATTGTCGTATACGAGGTTAGTAGTCTATGAATGTACTTAGAAGGATATCTGAGGTACGCACAAACGTGTTCTAATATTATTCCGTGTGAAGATTTGCGAATAATGGATCGAATGTGAGGCGAATCGTGCATGTCTCATTTATGAACCTAAATAGGGATTACGTGCCCCGAATCGCCTTCACTGAAATTCGAAGTCCTCGTATCAAAACTGCTCCATTTGACTTTCTTTAATTAAAGTAATCTGTCGGTCGGTAATGGTCATCAAGCATACATGTTTTAAGGTCCATATTTATAAAGGTTTAAAAGACTCCAATAAATCAAAATCAGATAATTAAATTAGTTTAAAAATAAAGGAATGAAACGGTAGACACGCTTCACACCACTTATTTTCAGGCAATTAATTTTTCTCCCAGTGCCTATATACAGGGTGTTTCGGGAGGAAAGGTCAATACTTCGGGAGGTGATAGTATCGGTCATTGTGAGAGAAAAAGTTCATATGAACATGTGTCTAATTCTGAATGGTTACGGAGATAGAGCTGTTTGAATCTGATGCGCGCGCAGCTCTTCCTCCTCCTTCCCTCCCCTATAACCTTGAACCGTGTAAGCTGTAATGTAAGTATGTAACATAAGCCAATCGACAGCTGACTGTTGTGAGTGACATTGTTTGGTGTTTGAAGCAGTGTTAAGAATGTCACACACCTTCACACATGCCGAATATGCAGATATGGTGTAAGTCTACGATTTTTGCGATGGAAGTGCAACAGCTGCTGTTGCAGAATACCGTCGACGGTTTCCGAACCGCAGAATTCCGGATCGAAGAGTGTTTACCAGGGTTTTCAACACATTGCGTGAGATTGGTACACTTCCCAGCGCTCATGTTTCATCTGAACGTTAAGGTCAACAAGATGTGGATGAAGTAGAAAACATTCTTCAGTTGGTAGAGCGTAGTCCTACTACTAGCTCACGAAGAATTTCTACACGTCTCGGTGTACCGCACACAAGAGTATGGCGAACATTACGTGAGGAAGGCTTGCATCCATATCATGTACAGCGTGTACAACACCTTCAACCAGGAGACGCTGCCATGCGACTGGAATTTTGTCATTTCGTAAATGCTAATCGCCGATTGCTTCGATTAATACTGTTCACCGATGAAGCTACTTTCACCCGTGACGGTATCAACAACACTCGTAACTCTCATCGGTGGTCAGACGAAAATCCAAATGCCACTGTGGAAACAAATTTTCAACATCGCTTTTCTGCCAATGTGTGGTGCGGTATCATCGATGATCAGCTGATTGGCGCTGTTACTTTAGAGAATCGTCTTACAGGACAAAGTTACCTGGAATTTCTGCAAAATGAATTGCCAGGACTATTGGAGGATGTTGCTTTGGCTACACGCGCTGGTATGTACTTTCAGCATGACGGAGCTCCTCCACATTCTACCCGTCTGGTGATGCAATACCTAAATCAAACATTCCCTGGTCGATGTATCGGCCGCGGTGGTCCCATTTAATGGCCACCAAGGTCTCCAGACCTCTCTCCGTTAGATTATTGTTTGTAGGGGTGGATGAAAAGTCAAGTTTACAAAAGAAAGGTGGGTGCACGAGACGAATTGCTCGCGCGCATTTTGGATGCTGCTGCCCGCATAAAGGAATGTCAAGATCAACTCAGACGAACAACACGCGATCTTCGCACACCAGTTGCAAAGTGCATTGAGGTTGACGGTGGAATTTTCGAAAACGTATTGTAAACTGTAACAAATTTGTCATTTCTGTATCTGATACCATTCAAAATGCCAATGTTTAAACATTAAATGTTAGAAACAGTAATTGGTTTCTCTTTCTTGATTACCATTAACAATGCTTTTGTATTTGTAGATTCAAACAGCTCTATTTCCGTAACCATTCAGAATTAGACACATGTTCATATGAACTTTTTTCTCACAATAACCGATACTATCACCTCCCGAAATATTGACCTTTCCTCCTAAAACACCCTGTGTATATATATATGTATATACAAAGGTGGGCACCCGGGCCTCAAAAAGGACCGACGGTCCCGGTCCCGGTCACGGTCCTTTCTGAAGATAGGACCTAGGAACGACTCGGTCCTTATACGTATATAATATAAGTGAAAAATTTGATTAAAATGAAAAATGAAATTAAAGACACCGGAAATCTTTAATTTTATTAACGTAAATTATAATTAATGCAATACATAAATGATGAAAAAAAGTTATTAAGTTAAATGCTTGAGTTTCCCTTCAAGAAGACTAGCATTTCAAAATGGCTGTCACTGAGCCCTGACCTTTTCGGCTTGAGGACGTCCTTCCCCAAAGAGAAGAGCCTCTCCACGGCGGCACTGGATGGTGCCAGGTGTTGAAACAAGTTTCAGTTCAGTCTCAGTCTCTTTCTGAATCTTCTGGAGGAAACGATCCATCTTCTTTAGAACTTCAAATAATCACTAAACACACTAAAATCACTAAAAAAGACCGTCCGGAATTGCTTAAAAATGGACCGTCGCTCCTCATTTCGGTTCTCACTGAGAAAAGGACCGACTTTCTCGCTCACGGTCCTTAAAAAGGACCGAGTTCCTGGAATTCGGTCCTTTTGGAACTCGGTCCTGCCCACCTTTGTGTGTGTATATATATATATATATATATATATATATATATATATATATATATATATATATGTGTGTGTGGTAACAGACGGAAAATTCCTTTCTTCGCCTCCTTTCTCACAGCTTGAAGAAGTAAATATAGTGATGAAATTCAAACACGTGGGTGGAAAGATAATTCCAGAATCCGCGATAAATCTCTACGTCACCAGAGCACAGTTATAAAAGCATGAGTCCACTTCAGTTCGCTCTCGTTCCTCATTCTTCATCCCACTCGCTCTGTTCTCCGACCTTCGTCACTGAAGCTCGTCCCCTTCTCGAAGCCGATCCCGCAGCCTCACTCGACCTTATTCGTCCGACCTTTGCCTCACTCAACATTCATCCATTCAACCTTCGAATCTTCATTTCCATTCAACAAGACTTTCATCATTTATCCTGCTCATAGGCTCTCGCGTCTCACAGCCTATACTCATCACCAGACCCAGGTCTGTAAACCTTTTGCATTAGCCCAACTCACTTGGCCTACAGTTTAATGCGTCGTGCTAGCTACTTTGTTACATAGCCAATAAACTCAACAAACCCTCAACCTAACCGCACTCTGAAGTGTCTTCCAATACCGTTAAATCGAACTCGCACATTCCTGTTAGTGTAATACCGCAAGCAGGCTTATTGTTGTTTGTTAACTACTGTATATATTTTATTATCATAATTATTGTTCCTAACACCATTGCATTATTTAATCCTTATTCTGTATAAAATCACTCCTTATTGTCAATAATCTTTATTTCGTAACATTGCACAATTCAATATAAACTAACTGTTGTTCACTGCGAATAATTATTCTTTTGTTTTTGCTAATTAAACAAAAACTACAAATCCTTTTTATCTCCTTTATAAAATACAGTATTTATTTGGTCGAAAGACCAAAGTGATTGGTGACCCTTCTTAATATGTAACTTTTCATCTCGCTTCCATTTAAGCTGTGATTACGACTGTCTCACAGACCCAACACGCAATTCATTTCTGACCCATTATTTCCTATTAAGGGTTAAATAGGTATCCATTTTTATTTATTAAATACACCAGGTATACACAACTTTCCAGTTGAAACTTGTATAGAACAGTTACAGTAATGTTTGAAGATTTGTTTTGTATTCAACATGTCCTTCTCTTTCAGTACACGTCTGGATTAATATGTTTTAAATGACATGGGCTGGACCCGTAAATCAAAATAACTTTTTATGAGGTAGTTTTAGTCGCTTTATTCAAATTTGTCACAAATTTTTTGTGCAAACTATTGTGGAAAAATAATAATATATATATATATATATATATATATATATATATATGTGTGTGTGTGTGTGTGTATTTGTAGTCGGGGGTGGTAGGACATGTTAATCTGCGACTTAGTTTGTTGGTTTCTGTTCTCGCTATTTTTTTTCTAATTGGTTTCAGTTTGGTGGTGTTTGTGATAGAATTATGACGTGCCGTTCGTGTGGTTTCGACTTTGAAAACTTGATTCGTCTTGTGCTCTAGATGAAGACAAAGCATTGGATGTTTTTATAAATTTATTCAATTGAATGCCCGATTAGGTTAATTGAATGCCCGGTTAGGTTAATTGAGTGCCCGGTTAGGTCAACTCAATGCCTGGTTAGGTTAATTGAATGCCCAGTTAGGTCAACTGTACGTTCTTGATGATTGGTTAGGTTAAGTCGTGATATTTTCGTTAGTTTAAACGAAAATGACGCGAGCAAACTTTTCTGGTTAATTTTGAGGTGTGTTGCACATTTCCTGTGGTAATGCGTCGTTTACGAGATCTCGTAACATGAGCATGTTAGGTTATGCTTTATTGTATAAAATGTCAAAAATACATTTTTCAAGTGTATTTTGGTGTGCTTTGTTCATTTGTTCATTTCTTGTGCAAATGAACAGAAATACAGTTGTCATTGCATGGCCCAAACACGTATTTCTGTTCATTTGCACAAGAAATGAAGGTTATATTTGAACAAAGCACACCAAAATACACTAGAAAAATGTATTTTTTATTTGAACTTCAGTCCCATGTCATTTGCGACATAATTACACACGTCTGGAGACGTCGATGAAATTGTCCATAACTTTTGCGCAGATAACTTTTCCCTCAAAGAAAAATGGACCAGTGATTAAAGATGATGTCAGGAGACACCACACATCCGCTTTTGGTGAATCTGGAACGTGTTGGCGAGTCGGTTGCGGATTGTCTGAACCCCAAATTATGGAGTTATGCTTATTTACTTTGCCGGACATGTGGAAAGTCGCCTCATCAATTTCATCAAGGACAGAGTTTATGCCACGGACCCACAGTCCTTGGATGAGCTACGAGATCGCATCACTAATGTTCTTCATGGCATATCCCGTACCATCTGTGCAAAAGTTATGGACACTTAGGTTAGGTTAATTAGTTTTTAGATATATGAATTTAAAAACGTTGATACCCCGCTTATGCAGAGATACACATGTGTGTGTGTGTGTGTGCGCGCGCTCGCGCGTGCGCATTGCAGCTAAGTAACGTATCTCGTTCCATCCTGCAGCAGGAATTACTATAATGTGCTTTGTTCTTCTGTACAAAACGAACATTCACCAATAAGAGCGGAAATTTTAACATACTATTTTCACAGGTATTTCCTTTATTAAAAACATAAAAATTTATTAAAAATTTTAATAATTTTAAAGTTTTGTAAAGTTTTTTAATTTTGTCATTGCTTTGGAAGCGGTTACGTGTTTTTGTTTCATTCATATTCGTTTCTAGACTTAATTTTAACCGATTGGTTGAGTTAGTGGTTGAACCGTTTTCATTAAAAGAAAACGAGTCTCTTTCATACAAATAAAAAATGAGAGAAATGCAGTTGAAAGTATGCAATATGCAATTGGGAAAAAATGAGAGTTCACGAAAGAAAATTAATAAATGTATAAATAATTAAATAACTACAAGTGGGTTTCTTTTTAAGAGGTTAAAAAAAGAGAAAAAATTGAGAATTAAATTTTTAAGAATCTTCATTTTTGGGGACTTTGAGGGTGGTCTGCTATGAAAATGAGTCTTTTATATATGATTATAATAATACCTAGACTGAGGTTTTTTTATCTCAAAAGTTTGTTTCACGGTTACTGCATATGATTATCGTTTGTCGTGAATAATCAGGAAACAATCACTCGAACAGTATGTGAGATAAGTAACAGGTTCACTCTCTCTCTACTGGAATAACATATAGTCTTATTCTGTGATTCTCTGGGTCTTGTCTTATTCTGCGAGTTATGCGTTCACATAACTCACGCTACGTGCCGACGTGCCGCATTGATTCCCACGATGCATCTGTTTGATCAACATCACGGCGTCAGCAGCCAAACGTCTGCTCGTATGTAGGTGACCGGTTTAATTTTCAATAATAAAAATATTCGTATAAAATTAATACAAATTACCATTCCTATAAAAATTACATAAATCGTTTTCATAAGTCTTTTCCCATCTGTTGCTATAAATTTGCATTTAAATTCTAACCCATTCGGGTTTATATCAAAATATTCCCATAACCAGAGAATGCGCATCTTAATGTAGTTGCTATAGTCCCTTAAAAACTGATATATTTTCCATACACTCCTGAAGCATTGGCGTTGCGACATCCTTATAAAATGTATTGTTATTTAAAAAACTGTACGTTGTCTTTATAAAGTAAATTAAATATAATCTCATAATTTTAATAAAGTCTAAATTTTATAAAATTCCCATTAGTTTCCATTGGTTCTCCACTTTGCTTTCTCCATTCCAAATGTCACCTTTGAAAGTTTCCGAAACAACTGATACTCGCCTTAAATTTACAATTAAGTCTCCTGATACGTGCCAAGAGTCTTCAAATCCCTCTCGAAGGTCGGACATTCTTTAAAGAGCTGTCACAGGTCTGTGGTCACGCCTTTTCCAACCTAACAAAAGTTTTGACAGAGTTACGAAGGTTTTTGTGGTTTTCCATTCCCTCAAAAAACGCATCTTTCGTGACAAACTTCCCCTTTGAATATTTAATATTTTGTATTTTAAAAATTATATAATTAGCTTAACTTACAAGTCCCTTTTGTCCATCACTCTCCATAAATATTCTAATCACATTTAATAAATTATAAAACGCAAAGGAAACTCTGTTCAAATTCTGTTTAGTTAATTTTATTCTATTGACTATTTTATTTGATGGTAATTTTGCATTCATTATATTGTTAATTGTTTAAATAACGTTCTTCGCAATTTAAAGTCTTTAAATTCATAAATTATGAAGAACTTTTTCGTTGCTCATCATTTTCACCGAGTGTTAATAATATTTCGGTTCGAGATGAAATTGAATTAACAATTGACATTAACGGTGATATTGAGGGTTTAAATTACATTGATTATCCGTTAAATGGATATTGAACTTGACATTATACAAGCCAGAGCGATTTAATTGAAACTAGGATACGAGAAAATTTGGGATTCGATTGTTAACGTGAAGTCTACAATGCTTTTAGTTATTTTTATACTGAGGAAAAAAAAAAGCTGGTTACTATAACCACATAGTATGATAAACCATTTGACAACTCAACTAAATGATTAATTCAAACGTGCGGCGATGACCACTAACCACTTAAATTTATTATCAGCAAAATAAGCATCATTACCCAAAACAATTTTGATTGTTGCTCATATAGTTTATACAGGGTGTCCCAGAATTAACTATTTCAATGAAATCGGACAAATTTTTTAAAAACATACTTTTATTTATGTTTATCATGTTTAATATGTGTTAAAAATGTATAAATTTCTAAATTTTTTTCATAATTTTATTTTCATAATTTTTTCATAGTTTTATTTTCATTCTCTTTCAGAACCCTATTAATAATGAATACACAAGAACGCATCTTTGTTGTAACATCCCGTATCAAAGGAATGCAATGTAATGAAATCAGAGAAAAATCTACAAGAAGATTCCACAGAACCGGTCCTACAGACAAAGCGATTCGTGAACTTGTGAACAAATTTAAAAGAACTGGATCCGTACACGACGAGGTGGGAAGAGACGCCCAAGGACAGCACGTAACAGTACCGAACAGGTACGACAATTGTTTGAGGATGAACCAACAACTTCGGTTAGGGAGGCCGGTCGAAGACTCAACATATCCAAGACAACAGTTCATAGAATCTTGCGTTCGACACTGATGAAAAAGGCTTATCACATTCAAGTACTGAAACTTCTCAATAAAGTTTTGACTTATGATTTATAAATCTATTTGTTTTTGTATCATAATTTAGTAATAAACACAAAATTATGTCAGTTTTTATTAAATTTGTCCGATTTCATTGAAATAGATAGTTAATTCTGGGACACCCTGTATATAACGCTACTTTGATGATGTGATCAACGGATTCCCAACACTTCATCCGTATCTGTTTATGCCTTACCGAAATAATTTCTATACCCTTCTTTCCATGCTGCATCATTCGCTTCCCAGACATCCTTTAATTTTCTCTCGCGTCGAAATCTCAGTGTTTCTGCGGACGTGGAACAACTGATAACATTAATCACTTCTTAGATTAGTTACAACTGCCCGCATTTTCATTTTCTGCTGCCAACGCAAGCAAAATTGAAGAAAGTAGTCATTGATCACCTGATGGGAAGAACCACACTCCCGAGCAAGGTTGGTATTTGGCTATCATTATTATTATTATTATATATTATACATTTAAAACGACAAAATAGTCACCTGAAACAATATTTCGTTATTTCGCATGTTTAGTATAATATGAACTGTTTAGCTATAAAATACCAGCCTCGCTTTAGAGTGCAGAAATTGTATAAAATTTAAGAGGATTGGCTAGCAAAGCTCGTATGCACTGTATCTCCTAACGACTACGTTTAACGATTGGAATAGCTTAAACGTATCCATAACTCTTTCCAATTACGTAACGGTTGTCATCATCTATCTATTATACCGCCTTAAAGTGTCGTAATATTTGCTATAAACTCGTAGAAATTGACAAATTTGGATGCCCATTGCGTCAATGTAGCTTAAATCTTAATTTGATGATCGCAAAATGGTTAAAAAAAATCCTGAAATCAAAGCAACTTTAACAAACCCACAAACAAAAATATTTTGAATTAACTAAATAATACCTTTGATTCAACATAAGAACAGAAAAATTCTTTGTTCTTCAATGATTAAGAGCATTCAGTTGATAACTAGTATTCAATCATAATATTTGCAGTTCCGTTTTGAAGCATTTCTAGGTTAAAAAAAGTGAAAATTGGGTAACTTTAAAGTTATTACAATTCTTTTAATGATTGTTTTTACTTCTTACGAGTACTCCATTATTTTTATGCGATGAGGTTTGAATTATTTCGGGATATAACTCGCGTTTGAAGCTAAAAACATAATAATAATCAATACATTAAAAATGATAAATCTCAAGACAGTTGCCTCACACACACGAATAAAACTCTTTAGTCTTCATAAATAATGCTAGAAACAATCTGTTAACTAAAAATGAATAACAAAATCATAAAAAACTCGTATCAGAATAATGGCAAAATTATTCAAATGTATGCAAATACAAAGGATCGTAAACACTATTGCTCCCGTTGTATGAAATCTCGTTGCTTAAGCTTCCTATCGCTCACGGCTCCACTTGTCTGCATGCGGTTTTGGGCGGAAAGTAGCCCAACCATTAAATTGACTGCATACATGACTTGTCACTAAAGCCAAGCGAGATTCCTTCACATAACCAAAACAAGATAAGGATTTGCTCTTCGAATAAAGAAAGTGAGAAGCGATAACTTCTAAATGGCTAAATGAAGAATTGACTATATTTCATCTACGAAATACGATGCCAGTGATGAGATTTAGGAATAAATAAATATGAGGCGTATAGAATAGAAAGGGCGTACGCCCGAAAATCAAGTTATTACTCGTTAACGTTATTACGCGTTATTACTCGTTAACGACTGAACTGAGTTTAATGGTTTGGTCTCAAGCCCGTGTGGGGACGCCATACCCACGAATACAGCGTGCTGATTGGTTACTGCGCAAAATGGGATATCGGGAAACCGGGGGATACGCGTGTGTTATTCTAATGGCCTCATATTTATTTATCCAGATATACAGGGTGTACATAAAGTCAGGATCTATTTTTGTGAAGCACTTGGAAATTATATGGAATTCAATCATAAAATGATAAAGTGGTAACATTTATTAAATAATTAAGAGTAGGATTCGACGTGACGCCCATCAGTATCCCTGCACAGCTCAAATCGTTCCGCAGCATTTCTGAACACATTCTGGAGCATTTGCGGGGTTATGTTATCTGCAGCAGTTCGTATACGTGTACGTAAGTTTGCAAGACTCGTAATCTTCGTCTGATAGACGTGCGACTCGATAAAGCCCCATGCAAAGAAATCTAAAGGGGTTAAATCTGGTCATCTCGCGACACAAGGTCTGTTGCTTCCGCGTCCGATCCAGCGATTTGGAAAACGTCCATTTAGATAATCCTGAACAATTTTGGCATAGTGACAAGGAGCACCATCGTGTTGATAGACGACGGTACTAACAATCCTATCCCCGTCGTCTATCAACATGATGGTGCTCCTTGTCACTATGCCAAAATTGTTCAGAATTATCTAAATGGACGTTTTCCAAATCGCTGGATCGGACGCGGAAGCAACAAAAGACCTTGGCCAGCGAGATCACCAGATTTAACCCCTTTAGATTTCTTTGCATGGGGCTTTATCAAATCGCACGTCTATCAGACGAAGATTACGAGTCTTGAAAACTTACGTACACGTATACGAACTGCTGCAGATAACATAACCCCGCAAATGCTCCAGAATGTGTTCAGAAATGCTGCGGAACGATTTGAGCTGTGCAGGGATACTGATGGGCGTCACGTCGAATCCTACTCTTAATTATTTAATAAATGTTACCACTTTATCATTTTATGATTGAATTCCATATAATTTCCAAGTGCTTCACAAAAATAGATCCTGACTTTATGTACACCCTGTATATATATATATATATATATTCCAGTGGTTAAGATGCTGGGCTGCAAAGCTGGAGGTAGTGGGATCGAGTCTCGGTTTGAACTTTGTGATTTCAGACTTCCTTAGTGGGTCGTGGGTCGGATTCCCCTTTAAGTTGTAGGCCTAGGGTGAGGCGATAAGCCTGACTTTCAACAGAATGAACGATTCGGAGGGAAGCGAAAACCAGGATTATATATATATGATGAATAAAACCACGAAGGAAGGAAACAGTGGTGCTCAAGCATATATATATATAAATAAAAATTGTGGGAGGAGCATACAAATTTGTAAGGAAAACTACCAATTTTAGCACTTTGCCCGAATTCAACACAAGATCAAATGGATTGTTTACAACCAATTTTATATATATATATATATATATATATATATATTATATATATATATATATCAAGAAGAAAAATATCAAGAAATAACGTGAGTTTATCAAATTAAGTAAATAACGTATAGGCCAAATATAGGAAACCTATAATTCAAGGCTCTCCATGTAAGTCCGTAGACTATAATTTCGGATGATTAAAAAACCAATAGAGATTCGTTTGCCGCTTCCTCTCCCCGAAGAACACTTACTATCTATTAGGTTCGAGAAACGACACATTTCTCCTAAGTTTGCTCCGCTCTACGGCTCAATTTTTTCCATGCGGGAGAAAGGTGTTTGCTGTCTGCTGCACGCTTATGACTGTTTTTATATGTAATTGTACATTCGAGATGAGTTACAAAATGGCGAATGAATCGCTTTATATGAGAATTTATGCCGGGTTTTTTTTTTTTATTTCTCTCTAATGTTTGTATGATGTCGTAAAAGGAATTGCATATGCAGAGAGAGATGCATATTTGGTCACGGACCTTTATAGTTATACCCATTTCATTCATTGGACACTCTGTAGAAACGCTAATAAGCTAACTTAACGTAACTGGGCCTATTCTAACCTAACGTATTGATTAAATGCCACGTCGAGAGTGCGTTTCCCCGCTTGGTTACAACAGCCAAACACACAGTCAACTATTTGCTAATTAATCCAAACGTTTAATACAACCGTTAATAATGCCTTTTTTTCTTGTAACCAACCAAAATGGGTAGTGGATCATCACATCGTTGGGTTGGTTGATAATAGTTACCCATGTGCTTGGTTGATGTAACCGTGCAATTATTTCTTTCTCGGTATACAGAGGCAGCTAACGTATTAATAAAGCATGGCTCTTACATTTAATAAAATACAAACTCAATGATTTTTACGTCAAATTACATCACAAATTTCTGGAGATTCTTCAGGATTTACGGTCAGATTTAGCTTAATTATACAGAGGCAAACACTTGCCTACACCTGCATGCTGCTCGTTTCTTGAATGAATCATCTGCCGGACATGAATTGAGGCACACGCATTTCATTACTGCTCTGAAGGAGGAATTTACTGCGTCTGATTACATTCCTGCCATCGCAAATATGCGGTCGGGATACTCCATTTTTGCCTTAAATTTTTAGTCAGATGTTAATAATAACGAAACGGTGAACGGATGGTGCATTATAAATATCAGTAGAGGATAGTTATAACAGTAAAGGATTATAGACAGCGCAGACGCTTTGTCGTCAAACGTTTAAGAAGTGATATGGAAAAAATACTCGTATATACAGTATATTAAAACGTAAGCATCAGTCATCCGAAAGGGTTGTATAAAAGCCATTAGAGATTTTCTTATTATTCTTTATTTATTTGCGTTTTACTGACAAATGCAAGAGTAATTTCGTAATTTTTTTATTATTAAACAAATGAACGCAAAAACTTTATTCTGTTTTGCGGCAAAGCGCGTTAATTTATTCCAATTTCACAATACTTTTTCATTTATTAAAATAGAAAGAAAAAGTTGCATTTGTGATTATTCCTATTCTGTTCCACACTCTTCCTTTTAAGATAAATTTTAATTTAGGCTTTTGATTCGTCTCACCTTTTCAAATACTCTAATTATGGAGTATTACTTTTTTGTATGTCTCTTCCATAAATAATTATCAGTCAAATTATCCTTTGCCCAAAGGAGGCAAAAAGGTTGGGAGTTTAACGATCTCTTGACTGGATGAAAAATGTATGAAGTATATTTTTTTTGGTTGGTGAACCCCTGAGGAAAACCTAGTGGCTCTTGGGTCCTGGGTTCGAGTCTGTGGTCCGACTTCAGACTTTAGCGTTTAAGGTTTTCTTTGTAGGGGTAGAGTGGGCCGGATCCCAGGAAGTTGTAGATTCCCTCCTTGATGTTACGAAGGACGTTAAAAACCCCGAACATTGTTGTTGTTGTTGTTATTTCCAGGTTGGTGGCGTTATCGTTCGTCTGAGAACCTCCTATCGGACGAGGGATGTTGAAAGGACAACCAACCAAAGCGTAATCATTTGCCGCTTATACCGGTTCAGATCCAACACTCGCTCCTTATTTCGTTTTTCATATTAAGACACACGAATATAAATATATTAAAGTTATAAAGTCATGTTAAAAAAGGTTATTCCTGTTTAAATATTTACTGTAGTTGACTACCGTTGTTATTTTCTCCCGAGTTGCTGCATGATCTCGTACGAGAATAGAGAACTGCTCCAACTTATACGGAGGGTGAAAATCTTCGACACGCTTTTGGGATCGGTTAAGATATAGGTTAGGTAAGGTAGTGTGTGTTAAGTTTTGGGTTATACCCAGTCATGTTAAATTAGGTTAAGAGGTTATCAGTGATTTTGACCTGTTCATAATTTGGCATAATTTTGGGGTATCACGGACGCGTATTTCTTAAGCTTAATAAATCATACGTGAAAAAATTAAAAAATAGATGTATATTTTTGATCTGAAAGAAATGGAATGAGAATTGTAAGGGAGAAGCAAAATGGAGAACAGATAATACAATCCCTTTATGCAATTCATGTTACTTAATGCGGTAACTATTCAAGTTTTAATTTTGACTCTGAATTGATGCAACGGTTATTCGTGTCGCGGTCGCTGCAGTGTGCGGGACTCCCACTCTGTCAATGTGAAATCACACACGACTCGAGTCGTCACGACCCAAGTCGTCAGTCGTGAATCGCAAGACGATCCTCTGTGCGACCGACCTAATACAGGTTTAAAAAACTTGAGAAAGTTAAACCATTATAAAAGGAGACGCAGAAACTGATTGTTTCGCTAAAACCATTTCATCAATCAATACACAGTCATTCATTTTTTTCTATTATACGGGTATGATATCATCGTTATAATACACTTTATATTTTTTCCTTTCATACCCGCATATCTGTATTTTATTTTCCAAACTCATTTCGGTATTTCTAATCAAGAATCCTATTTCATTTTTAATTTGTTTAGTGAAATTTTAATTAATATCCGAGTTTCAAAACTACTTTTTAAAATTTGAAAAAGTTATTATTGTTATTATTATTATTAAATATATACAAGTTCCCGCTTAACATAAAGAAAATGATGTTTAATCCTTCAATGCCTATGGGGCTTTTCTAAGACTGAATAAAATCGTCTGCCGTTAACCAGAACAAAATTATTAAAGTATGGTTGAGCTCTTTTGGGTTAACTGTTGGCTTTAGAAATCTTTCGTAGTGGTATTCTAATTGTTTTTCTTTTCATAATTGTAGTTTCTGAAAAAGTAAGGACGTAACCCTTTACCGCCGAAAGGGACGAATTGGTAACGTTACAAATGAGGCGTATAGAATAGAAAGGGCGTACGACCGAAAATCAAGTTATTACTCGTTAACGTTATTATGCGTTATTACTCGTTAACGACTGAACCGAGTTTAATGGTTTTGATGTCAAGCCCGTGTGGAAGCGCGTCACACCCACGGAATACAGTGTGCTGATTGGTTACTGCGCAAAACGGGATATTGGGAAACCGGGGGATACGCCTGTACTATTCTAATGGCCTCAAATACACGCATTCATAACTTAACCGTACAAAACATTCCGGCGATAAAGGGTTAACTGATTGAAGAGGGGAAGCACCATTTACGGTTAAATTGCTTGAATTACCTTTAAGTGGAATTCAGTATTTCACAATTAAAATAGAGCATTATTACTGAGCAAAAAGTTAAGTAAATGGAGTGTTAAAAATGTCTTTGTTGTCTGATACTATCTTGCGATTATATATATATATATATATAGTTTCTACAGATGTTAATGATTTTTGGAATTTATATTTCATGATGTAGAAGAGATAAAATAATGTATGTTTTAAAATAAAGAACAAAACATTAAGTTTTATGCAAGTTCATTAGTAAACCTCTACATTTGCCCTTTGGTGGTTCTGCAAACATCTAATAGATACTTAATTTCAACCCACAACCGGTTCAGCATCTCGGGCGATACTCTGTTGATTGATGCTGTAATATTTTGTTTCAGCGTTTCGGAATAAATGAGGTATTTACTGAATCCGTGAAGAAAAATGCGAGTGGCGTCAAATCCGGCGATTTTGGGGAGTCAACCGACTGGCCCTGCTCGTCCGATCTAACGGTCTCACGGAATTTCTCGCTCAGAGCAGCACGTACAATGCTACTGTAATGTGACAAATGTTGAGAGATTATGTCCATTTCTCTTTCGCTCTGATCGATGACAAAGTTTTCAAGCATATCCAGATATGTTGTACCGATAACGTTCCTTTGCGAAGATAAAATGACTTAGTATCATGTTATGCATTTGCCCACACCACACATTCACTTTGAGTCTGTCACACATGTATTCGATGGTAGAATGTTAGTATTCTGAGCTCCAGTCTCTCAGTTGTGGCAATTTACCTTTCCGCTTGTGTGAAACGTTGTCTCATTGGTGAAAATAATGCGATTCAGAAAATTCTGCTATTCATTTAAGATTTGCAGCTCGTAAGCAGCAAGCTCTATGCAACATGCTTCAGCCGATAGACAGGTTTGATTTCTTCCACAAATTGAAGTTTATAAGCTTGTAGACGAAAGGGATCATTTAGGCCTTGTAAACTTAGAATTAAGAACGGCCAGTTCGCTGCTACATTGTGGAACCGACTTTCTGGGGTTACGCGAAAATGATGTCGTATGTGGATATTTTCATCTGTCTGAAGTGCGTGGTCTACCTGATGATTTCTTTGGCAAACCAATCCTGGTTTCCTTGAACTGTTTATGCTAGTTTATGAATGCTTTATCAGTTGTAGGTTCCTTCCCATACATACGATGAAAGTTACGTTGAACCTTTGCGGAAAAACACACACACACACACACACACACACACACACACACACACACACTCTCTCTCTCTCTCTCTCTCTCTCTCTCTCTCTCTCTCCAAATTTGCAGACGATACGAAATTAGGAAGTACTGTAGTGTAGGTACTGAGGAGGGCGTAAGAACACTTCAGAACGATCTTGACAGGTTGGGCGAATGGTCTGCTACTTGGCAGATGCCATTCAACTTGGACAAATGTAAGGTAATGCACATAGGTTATAAAAACCCGAAGACCGATTACTCTCTCTTGGGAAGGAACTTGACTGAGACCGATCTAGAGAAAGACTTAGGAGTCTATATCAGCAACGATCTGAAACCGTCGAAGCACTGTGCAGAAGTCGAAAAGAGGGCCTTAAAATTATTAGGTTATATTAAAAGACAGTTCCAGTTTCGGAAGAAGGAGACTGTAATGTCTCTTTATAATTCTCTAGTCAGACCTCAACTGGAATACTGTGCGCAGTTTTGGTCTCCATCCCTCAGGAAGGACATACAGGGTGTCCCGTAAGTCTGGACCCATAGGGAAAATAATAAAATTACAAAATAGTCCAAAAATTTATTACATAATCTGTTCAAAGTGTCCGCCGTTGTGTCGCACACATAGTTGAAGACGCAATCTCCACTGCGACAGCACTTTCTGAATCACAGTCGCAGAAATTTTTTGACACGCCTCCACAATGCGTGCTTTAAGGTGGAAAATGTTCTGAAGTTTGACCTCGTACACTTTGGCTTTCAAGTGGCCCCACAAATAAAAATCATAATAAAAAATAATCAAAAAATAATAATAAAGAATAATAATTAATAACATAATAAAAAAATATATTATAAATCCCTATGGGTCCAGACTTACGGGACACCCTGTAGAAAGATTAGAAAGAGTACAAGCAAGGGCTACAAAATTGATCCCTTCAATGAGAATGCAAAGCTACCAACGGAGATTGGAGCGCCTAAATCTGTTTAGCTTAGAGACGAGGAGGTTGCGAGGTCAGCTTATTCAAGTCTTCAAGATGCTCAAAGGAATAGACAGGGTAGATTACAGAAACTTATTCTCACTTAATGCCAATCCGACAAGAAATAATGGGTTTAAACTGGAACTAAAGACATTTAGGACCTCTGTCTGCGGAAATTTATTTTCCTATAAAATAGTTAATATCTGGAACCAACATCCCTCAGAGGTTGTTTCCAGTCAAAGTGTAAATGTGTTTAAAAATAGGCTAGACAAAGTACTGAATACTCTCATAGTTTAAGATTAAAACATAAGAAAACTCTGCAGGAGTTCGTTTGCACGGTGTGTGTCTGTGAGCAAGCTAAATATAGAGCTATTTATATATTCTCCACTTTCCTGTAAAATTTCCTTGGCTACTTTTCCAGGGTCAAGGTATTTTCTTCAACCTTTTTCCGTACCTCCCTCTGGCAGGGGGAGCGGAGGGTGGGAGAGAGCCTTCTACTTTTCTATCCAGTTTTCTGCTACTGCTAGGATAGTTGAAAGAAAAATAAACTTTTAATAACAGGAACCTCCCAGAGTGGACCGAAAGGTCTTTGAGGCTTCCTCTTGTCCTTGTAACTCCTTGTAACTCTCTCTCTCTCCAGTGATATATATATATATATATATATATATATATATATATATATATATATATATATATATATATATATATATATATATATATATATACACCGGGTGTCCGAGAATTATCTGTACAATGTTTGGCTGTTATTAAAAGTCAACCATGAAGTGTAGAAATTCCAGTGTTATCCCATTTTACAGAGAAACTCATTACGTTTTTTCTGATAACATGTTTTGACAAGTTTTTTCTTTTTTGTACGCGGGTGACAGACATTGATGATTTAAAAGCAAGAATCACAGCTGCTATTGAGCGAATTGACGTGGATATGCTGCAGCGTACATGGCAACATTTGGATTATCGATTGGATGTATTGCGAATCACTGATGGTGCACATATCGAATGTTTGTAACAACATTACTTTAATAAAAGAAACTTTTGAAAATACAGATTCTAAATAATCTTGTTTAAGAATTTTACGTGTGTTATCAAGAATTTTATTAAAAGATGAAATTGTACAGATAATTTTCGGACAAACTGGAATTTCTAAAAAACTTGTCAAAACTTGGTATCAGAAAAAACTTAATGAGATTCTCTGTAAAATGGGACAACACTGGAATTTCTACACTTCATGGTTGACTTTTATAACAGCCAAAACTTGTACAGATAATTCTCGGACACCCTATATATATATCCACTCTCAATATATATATATATATATATATATATATATATATATCACTCTCAATCGTTTTTTAGTTAACATCACAAAATGATGCGCAAAGAGTCAGCGCATGATGCAACAACGTCTTAAATCCAATTTTTTGATACTTTGACGAACATTAATAGAAAAAAGGTCACATGTCCAGGATCACTTTTAGCATCAATTGACTTAAGGCATTCTGCAGGGAGCCAGCGATATGTAATGGTGGTGTAGTGGTCAGGGCCGGCGAGAGCTGCCACGGGCCCCGGGGAAGGATTGGTATATGGGGCCCTCTGTTTAGTCAGTATTTTATTATGAATGTTTTTTGTGTACATAACAAGCAAACTGATTATATGTGCAAATCACTATTCAAAACATACAGTATGATAATCTCTATAAAATGTATGGCCATCAATTATATTTCCTCTGTCATTTAATCAATTGCTTTTTTAATATTTTTAGATTTTATCTCCCCTCTTTCCAGGCCCCCTAGAGGTCCAGGCCCCGGGGATATAACCCGGCTTCCCCGCCCTCTCGGCGGCCCTGGTAGTGGTTAGCATCACTGACTAGGAATCCACTGGCTCCGTCTTCGATTTTCGGAGATGGCAGGCGGCGCGCAGCTCGCTCAGCTGTGCATCCTTTCGCACAAAAAAATTGATTGGTAAATAAATGAGTACCCTCGGTAGTCTGGTTGTTAAGACGCTTGGAAAATATACAGGAACAGTCTTTCCGAGTACTTTGGTATTTATTGTCCGACCAAAGCAGTCTGAGCGAATTTTTTCTTTTTTCACTGTGGATAAATTACGTGTATTAACTGGGAAGGTTTACTGAAGTGAAACGCACATAAGCAGTTACAGTTATCTATCCATCTAATATGAATTATGAAGGCGGGGTTCGGGGTATCTCGGTGATTAATATAATATGTTTTTTGATGATGTGGGGTTCTTGTTCGTTTTATTTATACTTTCCGTGATGTTTTATTCTTCGTTCGTTGTTGAGCATCTTCTCACCTAGTCAATCAAATCGAACGCCATTACTAAGCTCGAAACGTTATGCGGGTGGTTTACACTCAGAAATTAATTCTATGGATGAATACGGCTCATCTACCTCGTTTCTTGACATGGTACGAGTTTTTTTAACAGTGCGGGATAGATGGGGTGACATTATTTGGGGATAAACTAAATCGTCAAAACAATTCAACGTTATTTCCCGGAGAAACCCATTACTTTTTATTTATATTTTGAATTTACATCACTATATAATACATCTATCGCTCTATCTATATTTGTATCTTATATCTATTTTTATAAGGTTGTTTGTAGTTATGAATGAAATTTAGGATTTTCCTTCGAGCGTTTCTCTGAATGATAAACATGCAATCATCTCAAGAGTTTGGTATAGGGAAGATGTGCAGTAGAAGATAGACATTGGGATTGTTTTTTCTATTTAGGGATTACAGATTCGCTATCTTTTTAACTGTAGCTGTCTTTTAATAAGTTGTTATTTATGACAATTTGCATATAGCACACGCTCTAAATTTAATCCTTTTGGACTTTTTCAGTGATACATGTAAAATGTTTGTTTAATTGTACGCTTGGCACCTAGAGTGTATCTACTGCATTTCCATTATTTTATGTATAGTATATCCGTGTATACTATATATAAAAGATGTACTGTATAGCTTTATACAGTACATCCGTATATGTATATACATAAAATAATAGATATACTTAAGGTGTCACTCGTACAATTCAACAAAAATAATACATTCGTGTATTGCTTTTTGCTAAATTCCTACAAAAAGGACCAAATTTAGACGGTACTCGTGACTTTAAATACGAGGTATGGTATTATTCAATATTACAGAAACTAAAATAAATAATTTTATAGCTTTTATAGCATAACTTTGATTACGAAATAACAAAAAAAAATCTTTCTTTTATTAAAATTAAATTAAAAATAAAATTACTTCGACTAACGAGTCAAAAACAAAACAAAACAAAAAAAAAGTTATAGACTAATTAACTTCAAACATATGAAACAAAAAAAAAAAAATTTAAAAATAATAAAATAAAAATACGGATGTGAAAGTGAAACAATGAAATAATTAAATTGAAAAATAAGTTGGAATAAACATTATAACTTTAAACCAAAAATGTATCGACACTTATTGACACATTTTCAAACTTCAAATAGAGAAGGAAATGGTTGGTTGGTATAGACGTTTTAAGTGGTTGGTTGATTATGATCAATGAGTTTTATACGCGGGTTGAAGGAATGGTATTGGGGTTCTGCCACGTGGCTAATTTTCTCTTTGCGATAGTTTCTTGTATGTGCTATCATGAAAAGCATTGCATTTGACACAGTCTCCCCCCCCCCCCCCCAAATTCCGTCCACTTTTATATAAGAATTGTTGATTACTGTTTTTTTGTTTTTTTTTACTAGAAATAGATCGTGGCTACGTCGCAACACTGCTTTCCGTTAGATCAGCGAAGTTAAGGGACGTTAGGTCTGTTTAGTTCAGATGTAGTGACCCGTTGTTCGGATCCCACATAAAGCTGTACGTCTTCTCCGTCACACGACCTCATTAGTTGTTTCGAAGGGGGCTAAACACAATTACTATTCAAAGAAGAGAGAACAGGAAACTCCCTTTATAAACCTGGGCTTATATATAATATATATATATATATATATATTATAATATATATATATATATATATATATATATATATATATATTGCTTCTTTAACGCTATACTAATAATATTAGTAAACGCATTATCAAATAACTGTATTAGGTTTAAGCAAAGAAGAACTCTTTATAAAGGTAATTCAATAAAGGGATTTTCTCTCCTTCATCATCTTCCTGAGTACGCTTTTCGACCCCTTGGGGAAGAGCTCCCTCTTTTATGAGCCGAACGAAGAGGGGAAGAGCTTACAGAAGATTTGAACTCGTTGATCAAAAATTTATCCAGCTTAAAAGAATCTGAAATTTGAGTGGAGGAAATATTGCTTTTCTTCCCCCCCCCCCACCACAAGATAAAGGCTTATATTCGTTTCTGTTGAAGGGATTCTCTTCCTCTGGAACATGTTAGACTACTCTTTTAATTTAGCTGGCTACCCATCTCTCTATCTGTTCATTTTTATATCGTATTTTTATAGTTGCCTTTCTATTGATTGGAGGCTTTTCTTATTTTGAAACTTCTATCACCCTTCCTCTTTTAACCTTTTGGTTATATAATATATATATATATATATATATATATATATATAAGCAAGGAACCACAGGGAAAAGGAAAAGGAAACGGAAACACGAAGTCCGAGCGCTTTCGTGATATATTCACATCTCTCTGAAAATGTGAAAATATCACGAAAGCGCTCGGACTTCGTGTTTCCTTTTCCTTTTCCCTGTGGTTCCTCGCTTATTAAAAAGATCACGTGTTGTTTTGTGAATTGTTTTCGTGTATATATGTATATATATATATATATATATATATATATATATATATATATATATATATAATAAAATCCCCAAAAGAAAATTTAAGAGAATTAAAATTAAATTAAAAGGCAACTGCAAAGCTTTTCGAAGATACTTTCTTCTTCTTTCTGGCAGGAATAAAAACTGAAGCGAGAGAAAAGGCACACAGAAGAGAGTTCAAGAAACGTTATGCCTCTGGCAACTGAAAACGTCTGGATAAAATAAACATACAAAGCAACTTGTTCTTGTCTTCTACATAGAATATGGGAATAATTAGAAAGCCATTTGACTTATGCTCTGCCCACCCCTCTGTCTCTAGTAAGGTAAGGGTTTGGGTGCTATTATTTTTTCTTGATTGTGATTTCACCCCCTATAAACGCTGAAGATGGTCCACAGACATAGCGGGTGTTCCTCAGTGGTCCACGTACGTAAAAAGGTTAAGAACCCCTGGTATAGAAGATTCTTTGAGTAAATAAAAATTGGTTAAAATTGGTTATGATCAAGTGAATTCTAATCCCCTCCAACTTTCTCAACGCAATTTTAATAAGTATCTTAAACTTTTATATAAGGATTTTCTGCACCTTTAAAAACAACTTTTTGGCTTTCTCTTCTAAGCTACCTTATTTCTACGACTTACCTAAAGTACATAAGCCACTTGTACCGTTGATACCAATTTACAGTATATCCAACATAGGCAGTGGTAATTATAAACTTGCGAAGTGGCTCTCCAAAAATCTCTCTTCTTTTTTTTAATAGGTAATATTTCTAATGCCTATATAAAAAATTCAACAGACTTTATTAATAAAATTAGTAATATCGATCTTAAGGGCAAACAGATGATTAGTTTCGATGTGGTCTCTCTTTTTATTAAGGTTCCTATCGAGAGAATTTTAGAAAAACAGAAAGAGTTTCTCATTGAAAGCTTCATTCAATTTGCCTTACCCACTTCCCTTTTTATAAGATCAATTAGATTGTGTTTGTCACATTCCTTTTTTCACTTTCAACAATTTATTTTTTCTGCAGAAGGAAGACCTCAGTATGGGATCTCTCCCCCTTCAGCTATCCTTTATGGAGTATATTTGAAAGGAAGTTTCTTCCTGATATTATTGATTCATCCGTTTACTGGTATCGTTATGTTTATGACGTGTTCGTTCTCCTTCCTGCAGAATCCGATCCTAATGTTATTCTCGACCGATTAAATAATATCTTACCCTCTATAAAGTTTACTGTAGAGGTTGAACAAAATTAAAAAAATCTCCTTTTGGATATTCAAGTTAGAAGAATTAATAATAATAAACCTGACTTTACTGTTTTCAGAAAAGCTACTCATTCTAACACATGTTCATTGGCTTTCGTCTCGCAGTTCCTTTACAAAAAGAGGCATCCATATTGGTGTTTTTAAAAGCTTTTAGGATTTGTAGCTCTTCGTATTTGGATTATATTAAAGAATCTTTTACAAAATTAAGTTAATCCCCATATTTTTATTGAAAAAGCACTTGGTGCTGCTAAAAAAATTGTATGACTATAACGTCTATACTGTACTAAGAATTTTAAAAATGTTTTAGTTGTTCCTTTCAGTTCCGAGTCATTTCGTAATAGTTTGCCATTTGGTCTTCATACAGTTTCTAAAGTACCTTGCACTACTCGTACTCTTTTACGAAGGGACCAACCACCGGAGCGGGTCTCCAACGCTGGGGTTTACAAATTCCCATGTTTGAATTGCACTAAATGTTATATTGGTGACGCCATTGACTTTAAATGTCGTCTTTATCAACACAAATATAGTCTAAATATTGCCGATGATGACTCGGCCTTACATAAACATCGCTTAGAATGTGACCATAATATAAATATTAATAATTTTAATCTTCTTCTTAATGTTGACAATAGTAATAGGAGGAAATTGGTTGAGTCCTATTCGATAAAAAACACCGATAAATAATTTTAATTTTAATGTAAAAAATGGTTTATTTTCCTTAGATCTTTTTACTAACTTTTATTTATCCAAAGAATCTTCCACACGATTTGTATCCCGATGTTTTCAGTTGCCAGAGGCATAACTTTTCTTGTACTCTCTTTTGTGTGTCTTTTCTCTCACTTCAGTTTTTATTCCTGCCCGAAAGAAGAAGAAAAGTACCTTCGGAAAGCTTTGCAGTTACCTTTCAATTTAGTTTTAATTCTTTTAGAATTTTCTTTTGGGGATTTTACTATTTTATTGAATATTATTCAATAGTGTTTTCTAAATTATATATATATATATATATATATATATATATATATATATATATATATATATAATATGAAAATTATTTCACGAAAGTAACACGTGAAAAATATTTATGATGAATAAAACCACGAAGGAAAGGAAACACAGAATGGTGCTCAAGCGCTGAGGATGTTGTTAGACGAAAGCGCTTGAGCACCATTCTGTGTTTCCTTTCCTTCGTGGTTTTATTCATCATATATATATATATATATATATATATATATAATATTGTTGAGGTCGCTAGAAAGCAAATTGAAGTTAAGAAATTAGAACATGTGGAGTCTAAAGACCAGCTTACGACTGAAACAGACTGTACATGCCTCATTTTTTCTCTTTCATTTTGTTTTTTACTGATATGAATGAGAACTCCATTTTGTTTTTAGCTGAAAACGTCTTTCACTTCATTTTAATTAATTTTACCTTTTTTTTGTGGGCTTAATTTTAAAGATTGTAACTTCGTCATTATATATATATATATAGTTCCTGAAATGTTTGATTCACCATCCTTCGTACCCATATGTATCCACTAGACGTGAAATGATTAAATTAAGACCAGTTCTAGTAAAAAATAAATGAACTCCAAAGCGTTATACGCTGTAAAAACAGTCCGCAGTATCTACTTTAGAACAGATTTAAAAGGGGGGACTAAATGTACTTTTAATATAAAGTATTGGGAAAGTACACTTGGTAGGTCAAACGTACATTGAGAGTACAGTAAAAGTATTTTTTAATCACTGGAAGTGTATTTTTTGTATTATCGTTTAGTTTCAGAAGAACTCGTTTGTGAAGCGGAAAAATGCTTCATGTACTCTCAATGTACTTTCAACTTACTATTAATGTACTCTTACAATACTTTATTCTTTAAAGAGTATAGTTAGACCGTTCTAAAGCAGACTCAGTGGACAGTTTCGAGAGCGAATTAATATGTCTTTGGATGATCTCCTACATCTTTACATTTGGTGGCTGTAAATTATAAAAAATATCTCCACAGCTTCCCCAAAAAATTGTTGGACCTTTTCTCTGTTTTTGTCACAAGGCATCGTCGTGTCATCTGCTTCGCCCCTTTTTTTTTTTTTTTTTTTGGCGTGACATCAAATTACGGCGCACTTTTGTCTTGACATCTCTGAATATTATCCTGAAGTTTATTTGTTTCATTCTGTAGAGATAGGAAATAGTCGAGACAGTTTTTACAGCGTAGGCAAGTTTCGCCAAAATAATCCATTTTATGCAAATAACGTGAAAAAGTGACATTATCTACAAAGTTGTCGAAGCCTTCACGTAGATTGGAGATCACGTGGTAAGCAAGGGGTCTTTGTGCTCGGTCTTTAACAATGGGCAGTCCGATCGATAGTTCGCCGCTGCTTTATTTGCGTGACAAAAACTTGCCATGATTTTACGGACTCCTATTTGCGAGTAGTTCCGTATGTTTTAAGACATCTGTTTCTTATTTTGATCACATTGTGATTGCTCACTCACGCGATCGCGAGTAAATGGTGATATATCATGAGCAACAAATGTACGAAGTGTTTTACAAAATACAGCCTTTCAGTGCAAGACACATTTTTCTTGTAACCTAAATATTTACTTTGAAGAAAAATGCGATTGTCGTGATAATGTTTTTTATCGTAGTAAACTCTTTATGCGCGCGCGCGCAGACACACACACACACACACACACACACACACACACACACACACACACAATATATATACATATATATATATATATATATATATATATATAGTGACTACTGAAGTGGCAGAGACGTTTGCAAACATCTTAGTAATATTCCATCAACAAAATTAGCGATATTTCCATCAACATAAACACGAACAAGATGGCGTTACGCAAGCATGACTAAGATGACGTTGCACAAGCATGACTAAGATGACGTCACAGAGCGGGATTAAGGCATCACCTCTCAACTTCGTTACAAGGACCTGGACGCGGCTTCGCGGTTTCTCTCCCTCCAAAAACATTCAGTGACATCAGAACATTCGCCATGTAAGCATCATTTGCGCAGCCCCCACTTGGGCCCGGTGTCATTCACCTAACTTTATATAAAGACTAATCATTACCTCGCGCGTTATTAAATGTCAAGCCATTATTATATATTGAAAGCATTATTTCAAGTGTACACCTTATTGCAACTGTAAACAACATTTTTCTGTCTCATTCTTAAATCATTTATTTTGTGTAATAAAGGAAAAAAATTCATTCTATCAATCAACCTAATTAATAACTTAATTAATAACATTCTTTTATCTAAAAGATCTGGTGACCTCGGCCAAAGCATTTATCATTAACTAGCTATCAATTAACAGTAATTATCATCAATCATTATAGTACCGATTTACGCATTAAATTCATAACTATAAATTGGTAACTATATATATATATATATATATATATATATATATATATATATATATATATATATTATATTAAATGTTCTTTGGAGAGTGAAGTTTGGTCTTACATTAAGTGTAAAGTACTGTTCGATATGAATGAATGAAATATTGCAATAATTTTAAAAAGAGACGTACAAATGTTAATTGAAGTATTAATATTTATTTTGTTTAATTTGACCTTTAATCTTTAGACTTTTATCTATGAATGTAGAACATAGAAGCAAACTGAATCAAACGAATAATACATCGCCCTTTAATCCTTAGAAGGTTTGAAAATGACCAGATCACTGAGGATGCTGACGTATTTTTAGTTGACGTGCTAACTCATTCCGCTACCAGACAGATGCATTAGAAAAGATGGGGAGGTCTTAAGATCAACATCGTTTGGAAGTGCATTTAGTAGAGGTGGTTTTGTAAAAAACTGAGCAGGCTTCCCCTCGGTTATTTTATGACGAGTCATTTCCTTGGACTAAATCGTAGCCAATGTCGTATAACACCGCTTCCCGTTGATCAGCGATATTGGGTCGAATGGTAGTTGGATGGGAGACCGTCTCTTGCGTCTTGATCGTAGCGATTAGTGGTTCGGATTCCACGTAAAGCTGTAGGTCCCCTCCGTCATATAGGTTTGATGTTGCGAATGAGGTTAAACAACCCCATCATAACTTTAAATTATTTCTTTCACATGAGGAGGACACAAATTACTTTAAAATCAAATCAAATAGAGAGACCACGAGATCAACACGAGAAAATTACAAAGAAAAACGTACAGAATAAAGTTTATTGAAATGTAATTCTCTCTCTCTCTCTCTCTCTCTCTCTCTCTCTCTCTCTCTCTCTCTCTCTCTCCTCTCTCTCTCTCTCTCTCTTCTCTCTCTCTCTCTCTCTCTCTCCCAAACACCTTTCCCTGGCGTACATTTTTATTAATTTTGAACTGGATAGCAGGTACGTAAAATAGGTCAGATTAATTAAGAATAAATCGCCTCTGGTCTATTTTGTGATTCATTGCAACTCATAAAATCGAAGTTGTAAATCAAATTTTTTCTGATATCGGATTCGGCATTTTTTTTCAGTTTTACTAATTAGTAATTTGTCAAAGCAAAAGAAAAGGTTTTTGAAAATAGAATTTTTCATTTTATGGAAAAATTCAAAAGATTCGGAAATTATTTTCTATGAAATTTTAATCTAATTAAAAAAAATAGATAAATGGCATAAAATTAAATAAAAAATAGTAAATATTCTGTTTTGATTATGTAAATTTACATAAATTTATGTAAATTTCAAAAAATATAATTAGGAGTCTTAAAATTTGTAAATATGCATAATTAGTATTGTTCCCAGACTTTTCATGTGCGTCTGCATATATATATAGTCTATATATATATATATATATATATATATATATAAAATGAGGCGAGATGCTGCAGAGGGGTCGACCGCAGGTCGATCCTGAACCGTCGTTCAAACCCTCATAAATTAAGTATAATATATATATATATATATATATATATATATATATATATATAAAATAGTTCATAAGTGTGCAGATAAACTCGAGTAAGTGAGGTAACTTAAGCATTCACCAACATTTACTAAAAATCTCGTGAAGTTTTGGTAAAAGTTACTTTCTACTTTATAGTTCAATTATAAATCTTATCTTATCTTTTAATAATTCTCTAATAAAGTAACGGGTGAAATTTTAAATTTCATAATTCATTTACCAAATTAAAACAAATGCTTCTCTTCTTTTTATGTACAGTGAATGAATCTTTGTTTTATTTGTTATAGCGCATTATTATTATTATTATTATTATTATTATTTTATACTGTATATATATATATATATATATATATATATATATATATATATATATATATATATATATATATATAATGAGAAAATTGCAATAAACGCTGGAATTTAAACAGTGCTTTAAAACTGCAAGTCAACATAATCCATCAGTGTGTCCAGAGCTGGGCAATAAATACATTGAATGTATTTAAATACTAAATACTAAATACATGGGAGAAATGTATTTAAATACTAAATACTAAATACATTTTACGAATGTATTTAGATACTAAATACAAAATACATCAATTGTATTTAAATACATTTGTAAATACATTTTAAATACATACAAATTTTAACATATACATTCACTAATTCATGAGTAACAACAATATAAAATGCTTGATAAAGGATAAAGAAATAGTACAATCTAATTTCCGATTATATATTTCCCTTTTTAGAACAAAACAAAACAAAAGAACTTAGAACTTACGATGTTCAACCAGTGACATATTATACTCATTATATCATTGAAAAATGAGTAACAATTAATGAGTAGATGAGACATAAACGTAAACATAAGACGTAAACATAAACATAAGGCACCTTACGAATTCTCTTTTATTTCACGGTTGCTGCGGATCAAAACCAATCTTTCAAAAGTTTTGTCTGAAAGAGAGTTTCTTTTGGGAGTCAAAGTGATTCCCGCGAATGAGAATATTCGTTCTACCGGTGCCGAAGATGGTAATGTCGTGTTATAGCGGAGGAACAGTCTTTTTATGAGAGGATGTTTTCCCAAACTGTTGAAACATGAACCATGCTGTACTACACTGTCGACGCGTCGTACTGTGCTAGTACAGAACGTGTATTAAACCAGTAAAAGTATTTACATTTTTATATTTTGAGTATTTAAATACATTGTATTTAAATACTCATTAAAGTATTTAAATACTATATTTAAATACATGAAAAACAATGTATTTATAAATACAGTTCTAAATACACAAATGTATTTAAATACGTATTTAAATACAAATGTATTTAAATACTGCCCAGCTCTGAGTGTGTCTACCTGGCATACGGGAAAGTGGAACTGCTGCTGCTGCTGCTTCTGCAGTTGTTTTTGACGAAGAAGCAGTCATGGAGAGCATTACGCTTTGCCAGAAGACGCCCAAGGTATACAAAGTACAAAGGGAATCTCCCAGTCACTCGTACTTACGCTCAGAGTATGCGCACATTGAGCTGTGAGGAAAGTATAATGTTAAAATTATATTTTCGTTTTATGCAAAGAAAGCAGCTTAGTTCGCTATTAATTGTCAAAATAGGTTAAGACAAGATTCCTCTTTGAATGATGTTTCAAATTGGTGACCGCATAAACACTAACCGGTAACTTACTGGCTCTCTTTTTGACCTTCTATACCTAAAGGTTATACCAAAAAGGGAACCTATACAGTCAACGTTAGGTACTTTTCATTACCTGGACCATTTAAGTTACAAAAGTCCATTTAGGTACTTCGACTTGAATGCTTTAGAAACCATTACTTCAGAACTAATACTATCATTAATTATTGATAAACGAATGAATTCATATACAGACACACACAGAACTAACGGCCCATATAAAATTAGATACATTAAGGAAAATCACATAAAAGATACAAATACATTACACACACTCGCAAAATAAAGTTAAAAAAAGGTAAAAAAGTAGAATAACAGTTTAAAAAAAAAATTCAGTTACTATGACAACGGGTATTTATTATAGGACGGTTTAATCGTGTAGAAATTTAATGTTAGAGACATTAGGTAATTCTATGTCTGAACAATTTCCTCTGAATTTCCTCGTTTCACGTGTTTTAAATGGACTTAATTGGAGGTGTACATATTGCCTTGGAAGGTAGAACTCCGTTTTCTTATTTTCATCGTATACTGATTATAATTGTAAATTAATCCTCATAAATATTTCCTCCCTGCATAAATACAGTATACGAAAATAGAGATTTAAACACAAATACAGATGCTCTATTCTCTGTAGCTTTTATATATATATATATATATATATATATATATATACGGTATATATATATATATATAGGGTGTCCCAGGAGTCTTGACTAGAAATGTGTTTGTTTCACTTTAAAAATATAATGTCAGCTTTACAGATTTCAGGAAAGAAAATACCTTGATGGCTCAGTATACCAATCAAGAGAAGGTGGAAATAGTATTGCTACATGTTTCCGGAAAAAGCCAGACGGAGGCATGTTCGTGAAATAACTGACATGCCTCCGTCTGGCTTTTTTCGGAAACATGTAGCAATACCAGTTCCACCTTCTCTTGATTGGTATACTGAGCCATCAGGGTATTTTCTTTCCTGAAATACGTAAAACTGACATTAGAAATGCGTTTGTTTTCGCTTTAAAAATATAAAGTTTAGTTTCCCTATGAGTTCAGACTTCTGGGACACCCTGTATAGCCCAAGCTGTTTTCCAGTTTTGAAAGACAATTTTGAGTCTTCCTCGTTTTGGTAGTCGTTTATGTCCCATTGAAAGCTGTAGAGACCTCTTTGTCATATGATTCATAAATTACTTACTATATAAAAAAAAATGTCAGTTTTAGAATATGCATTTTTCCAATGGTCAAAATGTATACTTAATCTAAGAATATAATTTATTTTTGTAAATTTATAAACTTGCTCATTTTGAACACAATAGTATAAACAATTTCTACAAAATCTCTCTTAACTTAAGTTTATCACTTCAAAAGATATTTTCATAATTGATAAAAAAAAAAAAATGAACATGATTTCCACAAAAAAAATATACTATTCTTCAGTAACCCCCCACCCACCCCACCCCACTCCCCCAATTTTTTTTAACTGTGAAAAAAAATTTGATAATGGGTTGAGGTTAGCACCATAATAAAACGTGAAAATGGGCAGATATGGTGAGGTTAACTCTTCGTCGAGATATTAATAATAGTAAAACTAAAATTTTTCATGATTGGCGGAGCAACTAATTTTATATTGGATTAGATATAAAATTTATCACGTATTACCTTCTCCCTTTGATATACAATTCTAAACTCAATTGACACGTTACTTCCCTTTAATCTGTCTGGAATTTCACTTGACAGAATTCTAATGAATTCTCCGCAATTAAGTGATTCTAACGCAGATTCTCAATTGATTTATGAATAATTCCAGTGATTATATAAAATAAACAAGTATTTCTTCTAAAATTGATTTAGATAAACTCGATAAAACCAAAAAAATCTACTCTAAAAACTGCAAAACCCTTGGGTATGAAGGATATGTTACTATATATATATATATATATATATATATATATATATATATATATATATATATATATTATATATATGATACACACACACCGTGCATGGAACAAGGAACTCTTCTGGGATAATTAAATCCACTATAGTCCGAATAAGTAATGGTAAATGACAAATACCATAGTTTTTCTTTTTCATGATGCAAGCCCAACGTGGGCAACGGGTCTCTCGCAAAGAGGTCCCATAAATATAGTTTCCCTCACCAGCTATCTGCAAAGCAGACAGGATCCAGCTTTGAGACATGGATCTAGGGTTTAAAGCAGCCTAGCCCCACTAGGGGCTAGGCTGCTTTAAACCCTACACGAGCAAGTGTAGTTTACGTCCCCCTGACGCAAAACGGGACACAAACTACACTACTGTAGGTCAAAGTTGGGGAACGTAATCTACACTAGGATCTTGAGGAGACATTTTTTGGATCATCTGAAGATTAGGGCCCCCAACCTTCTTTAGTTAGCCTTATAAGGATAACTAACGAAAATATCATGATTTAACCTAACCAATCGTCAAGGGCGTGCAGTTGACCTAACGATTGGGTAGGTTAAGTCGTGATATTTTCGTTAGTTAGCCTTATAAGGCTTACTAAGAAGGCTGGGGACCCTGATCTTCAGGTGATCCCATGTTTTAAATGAATCCATCAAAAAAACTTTAAAACTAACGAAAATATTACGACTTAACCGAACCAGTCGTCAATTTATATATATATATATATATATATATATATATATATATATATATATATATATATACATACATATACATATACATATACACAATAAAAACGCCGAAGAGACTTTTGGGGACTTTGTGAAATGAGCGAGGATGGTAGCGGCTGTGTCATCGTCGGTGGATGTCCTCGGAGGTCCACTGCGTGGTTTATCTCCTATGGATCCCGTTTCCCTGAACTTTGCTACAAGTTTGCCAACACAGCTGTGTGTTATCGGCGCGCGGTCCGGATGCAATCTGTTAAATTCCTCAGCGACCACCCTCTGACTCCGATTTCCTACGAGCAGAATTACCTGGATGCGTTCTTCCTTACTCAAAGACATCATTGGCACTTGCATAAACGGAAAAACATTAATTACTTATTTTACCCTATGGTTCCAGACTTAGGGGACACCCTGTGTGTGTGTGTATATATATATATATAATATATATATATATATATATATATATATATATATATATATATAAAGTTGACGATTGGTTAGGTTAAGTCGTAATATTTTCGTTAGTTTTAACGTTTTATTTGATTAGTATACGCGGAAAAAGTTGGGGAATGCAAACTACACGGAAAATGTAGGGAGAACGTAAACTACAGTAGGATAATGTAGGGCAGTGGTACTCATTGCGTGGCTCGTGATGGCCTAAATGGTGGTTCTCGATGCATGGAATGAGAGAGAGAGAAATTTGGATATATATTCATTTTATATAGGATCGTCATCACAAAAAAACAGCTGATGAGCTGTGTGTATAACCTTTGGTTAGCTTCCGCCCGAATTGTTCATCCTGACGAAGGTCAAGCTTTTCACTCCACCTTAGACCTACAGTTTAACGTGGAATCCGAACCACGCCCCACCAGCAGCCCAGCGTCTAGGCCACCCAGGGTACCCATTTATCTACCAACCACTTTCTTTAATGTGTGGAAGGATGAACAGCTGGGTTTTGCTGCGCGCCGGCTTCAGTCACCGGGTCTCGAACCCGGGGCCGATGGATTCGTAGTCAGCGACGCTAACCACTACACCACCGAGGCGTGTATATATATATATATGTATATATATGCACTGTATACCTTTCAAATGTTCCGCGCGATGATTCCTCATTTCACGGTCAAGCTTGTCGCCCCTCCTCTCGAGATGCCTGGTGAAGTAGAGAGTTGGTTTCTTGTCCTCTCCACCTCACATAGCCAGGTACAACCCGGCTCATCGGGGATTGTTCTGAGCCAGGCGTCTAGTCTTCTTATGAAGATGTCCACTGTAACTCCACTTGTGTTCCTTAGGTCTTTGGGCAGCTGATTAAGCAGTTTTGGTCCTCTTACAACAAAACTCTTTTCGGATCACCTGAAGATCAGGGACCCCAGCCTTCTTTAGTTAGCTTTATAAGGCTAACTAACGAAAATACCACGACCTAACCTAACCAATCGTCAAGGCCGTACAGTTGACCTAACGATTGGTTAGGTTAGGTCGTGATATTTTCGTTAGTTAGCCTTATAAGGCTAACTAAAGAAAGCTGGGGGCCCTGATCTTCAGGTGATTCCTATTTTCTTTCAGGGTGAAGGATGTTCCCTGTCTAACCTTTAATTTGGGAACACGACACAGTCTTCCTTTTCTACTTTCCGCTGTTGTTTGGGGAGTTACGGGGTTCAGAGTAAGATTAGGAACTAGTTTCTCCATTATTTTCCAAGTGTAAATAATGGTGTGTGTCTCTCTCCTCCTTTCCAGTGAATATAGGTTTAATTCGCGTAACCTTTCCCAGTAATTTAGGTCTTTGCACCCCTTGATCTTGGCTGTGAAGCTTCTCTGAATCCCTTCTAGTTGTCTAATGTCTTCTTTTTTATATGGGCATGTTAGGACCAAGCAGTATTCTAATTTGGGTATGATCATTGTTTTCAGTAGAGGAATCATTGTATTCCTATCCCTTCGTTTAAAGGTTCTCAGTATCTGCCCTAAATCTTTTGCTTTTGCTTTGCCCTAAATCTTTTGCTTTAGAATTTCTCTGAATTTCCTGTCCATTTGGGGTATAATATTTCATAGATTTCAGGTCCTCTCTTTTTTTCCGTCCCATAACAGCTGAAATTTCTCAGTGTTAAACTTCATATTGTTATCTTTTGTCCACTTGTAGATTCTGTTCATGTCTGTTTGTAGAGATCCTATATCTTCTGGGTTTCTTATTTTTCTACTGATCTTTGTGTCATTGGCAAAGGATGTTACTGTGCTATCTCTGATAACGTCTTCATCTCTGTCAGTTAGCTGATTATGAAGAGTAGTGGAGCTAATACTGTTCCTTGTGGTTCTGAGCTGAGGACCTCTGATTCTGATGAAGATGCTCCTTGTATTGTAACGATTTGCCGCCGTTCACTAAAGAATTTATATATCTATTTTTCTACTTCTCCTGTTATTCCTATATACTTCAGTTTGTGTATTATGATTCCATGTCCACACTTGTCGAACGCTTTGGCAAAGTCTGTGTATATTACATCATAGTTTTCATTACTTTCCAGTGCATCAATAATGTTTTTGTAGTGTTCCATTAGTTGTGATAGGCATCATCTACCTGACCGAAACCCATGTTGGTTATCATTTAATTTTTTCTGAGTTTCCAAAAAGTCATAGATTTTCTGTCTAACCATTCTTTCAAAGATGTAAGCGACACTGGCCTATAGTTTTTGGCCTCGGATCGATCTCTTCCTTTATATATTGGGACTATGTTCGCGCTCTTTAGGATGCCCAGTATTTTTCCCGTGTCTAGTGATCGTCTCCATATCCAATATAGGGCTCAGCGATTGCATTCTTGCATATATATATATATATATATATATATATATATATATATATATATATATATATATCATGGATATCTTATTAAACCAAAACGTAATAAAGACAAAAAGAAAAAAGTAAAAAACTTAATAACGTCTTCATCTAACAAAAGCTTAAATATTAAAAGATAAGAAAAATTATCTTGATGGAACTTTGCTGTTTTCAAGTCTTTTCAATGAGTGATTTGTCATTAGATACAAAAAAAAGGAGAAATTAATTTCATTTATTAAAAAAAAATTGAATGAAAGTTAAAAAAAAAGTTTAATGAATGATAAGACTGATAAATAATTAATAAAACAATGAACTATTTATCTTAAATTTAATTACAGTGCAGAAATTATGTTTACATTATATTTTATGACTTTTTTTTTTAACAAAATTTATATATATTTTTATATATATTATATATATATTTATATAATATATATATATATATATGTGTGTGTGTGTGTGTGTGTGAATATGAAAATTATAATTTGTATTAAAAATGTGGGTACTTTCCTGTTATCCTGGACCCCAGACTTTTTGCCAGTTGCCAGACTTCAATTTTGACAGAATATTTTCGTTAAAACTAACGAAAGTATCACGACTTAACCTAACCAATTATCAAGGACGTACAGTTTACCTAACCGGGTATTCAATTAACCTAATTAGTTGGTAAGGTTAGGTTAAGTCGTGATATTTTCGTTAGTTTTAACGAAAATATTCTGTCAAAATTGAAGTCTGGCAAATGGCAAAATGTTTGAGGTCTGGGATAACGGGAAAGTACCAAAATGTGTAAAGCATTATTAAACCTTAAAAATCGTGTTTTAACTTTAAAAAAAGTATTATACCAAAATGAATTAGTTACCCACAAATAAAAAAAAAATAAAGCGAACAAATTTAAGAAAAGTAGATAATTTAATGTAATTATTATAATTTGATGTAATATCGTAAATTTTATGTTTATGTAAAACAATTTTCATTCGGTTTTAAAAGTTTGTAAATTAAATGAAAAGAAAATTATTGTTGTTGGACATTTAAACAGTTTTTTTTAGGTTAAATCTCTCAAATCACCCATTTGAGATAACTATGAAGATTGGTCCTGTGTTGCAATGCACCGATAATAGTTGTTGTTTTTTGGTTCTGAGTTTTATTAATGTTGAAAAGTGGTTAATCGTGAGTAAAGAAAAATTGTTATTATAAAATAAAGTTAAGAAATCGTCTAATATTAACAAGAACGATCAAACAAACTGTTTGTTCAAGGCGAGAATATGATTTTGCAAATTATTTTGTTATTAACAGAGTTTACATGTCCTGATTCTAATTTAGTTCCTCGGTAAATTTCTATCAGTTTATGTACAGTATACAAAGTTTGAAATCAATTAACTGTTAACTAAGAATATATTTCCAAAATAAATACGGAAATAACGTAAAATATAATATGACTGAGTATTTTCAACATGTAAAGGACAACTGTCGTTCAAACATAGTTCAGCAAATGTAAATTGGTTTAATTAGATATTTGTCTCTCACGCTACAAAGATATTCACAATGGCTGTCCTCCTGTTGACACATCTGAAGTGTTAATAAGATGCATATATCTAATTATCTCTCTCTCTCTCTCATGCACGCACGCACGCACGCACACGCACCTTATTTCTAAGGTTTGTTCTTCCTCTGTGTTTCTTTATATACATGAGAAACAGAGAAAACAACTAATAAATTTTGTGGTGCGCCAGGACTCGAACTCAGGCTTACTGCTTCTTGGGTGAGAGTGATAGATTTAATACATTTAATACGAGTGCACAGAGTAAACAGTCTTGAAAACTCTTACCCTTCAAAAGCAGAGGCGAACTCCAGAGTAATAATGCTGAACTGATAGGTATGACTACGTGAAAGTTAGTTAATTGTACTGTTCTGGTACTATTATTTTGGTACCATTCTTCATCGGTAATTGTGAGACCAAGATTAGATTTTCAGTGTGTTTCACGTTTTATAGCCAGATTTAGTTTGGTTCATATTAAGTTCACTTAGGTTAGGTTAAGTGAAGTCAAATTACGTTAAGCTAGGTTATAGGATTAGTTAGGTTAGGTTAATAGTGTTTTTGATAAACTTTTGTTCGTTAGGATGAGTATACAATATTTAATATTTCCGTTTTACCACTATATATATATATATATATATATATATATATATATATATATATATCAGTGCGATAATTGCACTAAAAGCCTTTATATACTTTTTAAAGGCAAGGGAATGAAGAAGAGCATAGTGAACTATTGTGAGACTGCACCGAGTTCGAACAGTTTCTTTTAAAAAGATTCCGGGGTGACTCGACGAGTTAAAGCGGTGGCTTCGATATTTCACGACGTGCACGGGTTCAAGGCTTCGAGCCCCACCCACTGGTTCCCACTTTCAAAGTACAGTAGTACGCAGTAAACAATGACTCCCCGTAGAAATATTATCTTTTATTGTCTCAAATCACTCCAAAAAGAAGTTTTCAAGACCATTTCTTCTATCTAAAGAAGTTATGTATCATTAAAAGAAGTTATTATATCATCTGACAACAAGTTTTCATACCCAAAAGAAGAAAACAACCTCTTTTTTGCACCTTCAAAAAGATGTTACAAGTTCTACATTTAGAAGATTTCGAGTGTAGTTCTAACTGATTTTCTTCCATCTTACAAAGTACGGTTACTGAATATATATATATATATATATATATATATATATATATATATATATATATATGTGTGTGTGTGTGTGTGTATAAATTTATATTTGTTTATATAATTGGAAGAAGAGCATACAAAGAGGAAAATTTATGGGTAAGCAAATAACCCATGAATCTCTGCAGATTCCGTTGGAGTATTATGTGACCTTCCCCCATTTACCCCACAAATGAAAATTGACTCTTCCACGGGTGCTCATAGATATCAAAATAAATAGAGTGAACGCTCTTGCGTATAACTGGGCGGTGTGTTCTGGCCTTTTCAAATGCTTCATTTGCATACAAATGCGAAGCCTTTGTAAAATTATTCTTAGTTTGCTGTGATTTTATTTGTACTTTTATTTGTTTTGTTTTTTATTCTATTTATTTTAGTTTCTTTTAAGAGGGAGGAAGGGGGGAGAGGGGTGGCGAGAGAGTCCGAGAATTGTATTGAATTGGTGTGGGAGTGGGGGAGCAGAGATAGAAATGCAGAAATCGGGACAAGAGGGCGCTAAGATGACTGTAGAAGTATCTTGTGTGTGTATATATATATATATAAAATCGATAATGCACTCATTTTCCATTTCATGAGTTTTAGTGATTGCAGAGCAAAAAACAAAAATAATAATAAATAAATAAATTAAAATGCTTGGGTTGGAGTGAATCTTGGAAAATGGTGTGATTCTCTGGAATCAATTTACATTGCGTTCGAAGAAAATGGAAAATCGATATTTTTTTTTATTTTTACTTTATAAAGCATTGTATTTGTTCAGCCGAATTCCATTTGTAGCATCAAAGATGCGACAAAATAAGGAGCTGAAAGGGAACTATTGAATTTGTGGCAATACACCAAAATAAAATGATACGAAGAAAAAATAACAACAGCTACACGACTTCCTTGTATTTACCTGTACAGTATAGATAAGTATATATATATATATATATATATATAGATATATATATATATATATATATATATAATATATATATATATATATATATAATATAGTGGCGTTCAAAAGTCTGCGTCCACCTTATACTCACCCAATTTATTGTAAATTGTACAAGTATATATGATGATTACAACAAATTTTGATTTTTTATTACATTATTTGCTTCAAAATGTAATTATTATAAATTAGTAAAGAAATTAACAATTTAATGGCATAATCTTATTAATAATAATCGATATGACCTCATTTTGCTTTAATGACAGCTTCCACTCTGTGAGGCATACATTCGACATGTTTCTGGATAAAATCTTGTGCTATGCCGTTCCAGCATTCTTCTACATTCTCCCAGAGAGAGTCAAGAGAAGTTATATTCTTTTTAGCTTTCGGACTCTTCAAATAGTCCGAAAGATGCTCTATTGGATTGAAATCAGGACTTTGTGGAGGAAACTTCATAATTTGGAGAACACCTTCATCTTGTTTTTTGTTGAGATAGTTCATGCAAAGGTTAGAAGTGTGCTTTGGGTCGTTATTCTGCTGGAAAATGAATCCTTAACCACAAAGCCTCAATCCTGATGGTATTGCGTAACTCACAAGTATGGAGTGGTACTTCTCTTTTGTGAGAGTGTAAGTGATTCTGTGAAGATCTCCAACTCCAAAATAAGTGAAACAACCCGAAACTTTAATGTTGCCTCCACCATGTTTTACTAAATGTTTTATGCAGGGATCTATCAGTTATTCATTGGTTCTACATCTAACATAAACTCTTCTGTAAGACCCAAAAAGTTCCACTTCTGATTAATCAGTAAAAAGAACTTTTTCCAGTCGTCTACAGTAAAATTTCGACATTCTCTTGCCCACTCCAATCTTTTAGCCTTATTTTGCTTCCTCAGTAGTGGTTTGGACACAGCAACTCTGCCTTGGAGACCAGCTTTTATGAGAGTCTTCTTTTTATAGTACTTGTACTTATTGGAGAGTCCCGTTGTTCATTCAACTGTGCCTGAATTTGTGTAGCTGTGGCTTTTCTGTCACGCAGTGATGTAACCTTGATGTAATGATCCTCAGAATCAGTAGTCACTTTAGGTCTGCCAGATCTTGTCTTTGAAAAGCACGATCCAGATTCTTTATATCTGCTGATAGTTCTTTGGACGGGCCCCTTTTGAAACGTTAATTTTTGCCGAGATCTGACGTTGGGAAAGGGCAATTATTTGTCCGCTCTGGGATAAACTTAGTTCCTTAGACATTTCAATTACGGCCTGTAAAGAGAGAATAGAGAAAATGATTAATCATTTTTTAATCAAATTGTTACAATGTCATTGACTAATTGGTTTTATCAGTTATAATAAACCAGTTGTCAAAATTACTGTATGAATACACTATTTTGAGGATTAATAACATTTGGCTATGGTCTGTCACCAATACCTGGGTTAAAATCAGTGTTATTATAGTGCAAAGGAAAAAAACGTAACAGGACCAAAAGGGACCATTTTCATTAATGTATCCTTTCTTATGAAATAAAAGCTACATTACTTACAATACCATTTCTTGTAAAAGAAAATACCTTAATATAGCGGACGTACTTTCTCAGAGTTGTATTATTTTCTAGAAATTGTCTAAAACTGAGGTGGACGCATACTTTTGAACGCCACTGTATATATATATATATATCATATATATATATATATATACATATATATATATATATATATATATAATATATATATATATATATATATACAGGGTGTCCCAGAATTAACTATTTATTTCAATGAAATCGGACAAATTTTTTAAAAACACACTTTTATTTATGTTTATCATGTTTAATATGTGTTAAAAATGTATAAATTTCTAAATTTTTTTCAGAATTTTATTTTCATAATTTTTTCATTATCTGGTCCAATGAAAGACCGTCTGAAGTCATAGAATGGCAAAGAGACTCTCCAAAAGTTAACGTGTGGCTTGGAATGACCAAATCCAAAATTTATGGTGCTCCATCTTGTTGAAACACAACATTATCAAGAATGCCATCATCAAGAAGCTGTGGTTCGAGAAACTGCTGAAGCATATCAAGGTAGACGGTACCTGTTACAGTTGCTTCCGCAAAGAAGAATGGGCCATAAATTTTGGATTTGGTCATTCCAAGCCACACGCTAACTTTTGGAGAGTCTCTTTGCCATTCTATGACTTCAGACGGGCTTTCATTGGACCAGATAATGAAAAAATTATGAAAATAAAATTATGAAAAAAATTTAGAAATTTATACATTTTTAACACATATTAAACATGATAAACATAAATGAATGTGTTTTTAAAAAATTTGTCCGATTTCATTGAAATAGATAGTTAATTCTGGGACACCCTGTATATCGGGTCGGCAAAAAAAAAAAAGGGAGACCTCTTAAATCCTTCATTTTTCGGCAAATACGGTACATAGAATCATGAAATTTTAGTATGTTAGTACGAGGTAATTTTATGGTTTGTATGCCATCTTTTAGCATTTTAGCTGAGAAATTGGATTTATGGTGAATATTCCAGAAGAATCTTGCTAATCATGGGTTCAAGTTGATAATTAAAGCGATTTTAATTAACGTAAGCCAACTGCAGGAGGTTTGGACAAGCTTCTCAAGAAAATTGATAAAACAGGAGATATCAAAAGAATACCAGGTAGCGGTATTAAATTTGGCCACCAAACAGTCCTGATTTAAATCCTGTCGATTACAGCCTTTGGGAAAATTTGTCACAGAATTTATCGGGTCAAAGTAAGAAATGTCGCTCATTTACAATAGCTTCTTAAAAAATGGGATGAGCTACCGCAAGAACAAATCAATAAAGCCAAAAATGAGTTCCGTCCTAGACTGAGAAAGGTTGTGGAAGTTCGTGGTAAACATATCGAGCAGTTTTTTTAACATCAAGGTAGCACCATATGTGAGTACTTTGTAACTTTTTATCTCCAACATACAATGCAGTAGTAGTGTAAATGGAGAATTTCCAGTGGCATAAACAAATGTTCAATAAATCCATAATTTTAATGAGTCTTCTTTGAAATCCGCTCATCGTATAGAAAATTTACTTCGTTGTGGGATGTGGGAAAAAATATTGAAATCTGACCATAACTTTGGATTTTACAGCCAAAGTTCGAGGTCTCCCTTTTTTTTTTTGGCCGACCCGATATATATATGGGATGAATTGCTGGTGATTTAATTCTAAGACCTGTTTCTGGATAATATTGATGTGCTGATTTCAAAAAATCACCTTAGATTTTGTCCATTACATCAGGTTTTCGTGCAATGTGCAATGCAATATGCCTATTTTGGGTGATCCAGACGGGCACTTATCAAAATTGATGATTTTTGAGACCTGTTAACAGCTGTTTTGCTGTTAAAATTTTATCTGTGGAATACGCAAATCTGTGCAATAAATCTAAAGGTCATGTACAACATATTAAAATCTTGGGTATCTGTGATTTCCCCAGGTGTGAGCGTGACGTCATGATCATGGATTCATTTTTTGCTTATTTAAACACTTTAATCACTTTATGTGTCAATATTACCATTGTATATTAAAGTTCACTCCCTGCACAATTGTTTACTTTTCCATGCTGATTCTGAGTATGTAAAAACTTATTTTTTGAAAAGAAAAAAAAATTGGGCATAACCCTGCCAAAATGCGATATCTCCGTATTTGATTGCTCGAAAACCTGACGTGATAGGCAAAAACTAAGGTGATTTTTGAAATCAGCACACCAAAGTTACTTAAAAACAGGTGTTAGAATTAAATCATCAAAATTAGTGTTGGGCAGTGTTATCAAATGAAACACGCATCTCGAGAACGTCAATTCGAAGAATTATTAAAAATCATAAATTCCATCCCTAAGTGTCTCGATGTCAGAGGCCGCCAATTTGAGCATTTGTTATAATTTGTTGTTATACTGGAGTACGAACCACTGTACAGTATCACGGATACGCATTTACGAGTAAAGTGATATTCATTTTAAGTATTTACCATTTGTTGTAATTTATGTATTAAAATAAATATTTTCCTATGGATCCAGACTTTCGGCCCACCCTGTATATATATATATATACAGGGTGTAACAAAAGTCCGTTCTCATAGGGAAATAAGATATAACAGAATTGAAGGAGAAAATAGTTTTAACTATACATTACAAACAATACAATCCACTTACCAATTAATCCAGTGCATGCTCAAATGTTATAATGTTATAATGTTTCAGACCAACAAAGACCCTAGGATCCACTCATGGCTGGTCTACCTAACTGTGTTCGTGTATTGTGTATGTCCTCCGTGGTGGCGGAGGGGACCTACAATTTTACGTGGGTTCCGAACCACAAGAACATAAGAAATTTATGTAAAAACTGCCGGTAAATTGGCAACGACCAATTTTTACGAAACTAAATAATTATCAATTTAAAACTAATTAATTATCGATTTAAAATTAAAGATAGAATCTCTGATCCAGAGGATCAAGTCATAATAGACTACTATCCACAAATGCATTCCATGTAGCCGTTGACACATGTCTACTCGTCTTTGTAAGCTGTCGGCTACGTTTTAAAGTGTTTCCGCACTAATTCTGTTACACTGATCTCCAACTTTTTCTTTTAACTGTTGGATCGTTCGAGGTCTTGACTCGTAAAGGACGGACCACAAGAAGTCAAGTGAGGACAAATCAGGGTTTCGGGGCAGCCATTCCACACAACTTCGGCGTCTTATCCATCTGCCAGGAAGATTCTCATTTAACCATTGTTTCGCTGAACGAACAAAATGCGGAGGTGTGCCATCTGGCTGAAACCAGAGTTTTCGTCTATCATCCAAAGACCTTTCGTCAGTGTACTTCTGCAAAATTTCCTCCAGAATGTTGTTCAAGTAAGAATCCCCGTTCATAGTTTCATCAAAAAAGTATGATCCTATAATGGTTCCTCTATGAATTCTTGCCCACACCGTAATCCTGGGATCAACCTGCGAATGTGCATTTTCAACCCAATGGGGATTTTCGTCGCTCCAGTGAAGATAATTGTGGCGATTCACTGTTCCACGATCAATTCTGTTATATCCTATTTCCCTATGAGAATGAACTTTTGTTACACCCTGTATATATATATATATACAGGGTGTCCCGTAAGTCTGGACCCATAGGAAAAATAATAAAATTACAAAATAGTCCAAAAATTTATTTATAATATATTTTTTATTTTTTTATTATTATTTTTATTATTTTTTTATTATGATCTTACTCCGCTGGATTTTATTTGTGGGGCCACTTGAAAGCCAAAGTGTACGAGGTCAAACTTCAGAACATTTTCCACCTTAAAGCACGCATTGTGGAGGCGTGTCAAGAAATTTCTGCGACTGTGATTCAGAAAGTGCTGTCGCAGTGGAGATTGCGTCTTCAACTATGTGTGCGACACAACGGCGGACACTTTGAACAGATTATGTAATAAATTTTTGGACTATTTTGTAATTTTATTATTTTTCCCTATGGGTCCAGACTTACGGGACACCCTGTATATATATATTTTTTTTTTCCAAAAGGTTTGTCATGAATTTCAGTTTGTTCAGTTTGGAAACGACATTTTATTGGAAAGAATTGTCGGAATATTTGTCTCCTTATTGAGTCTTCTCTTTCCTGAAAAAATACAATATTCTCTCTCTCTCTCTCTCTCTCTCTCTCTCTCTCTCTCTCTCTCTCTCTCTCTCTGCGTATAGGAGGGCGAAGGCCAATCATTCTCATGAGAACACTGAGGCGTATGTCCACTTGTGCAGGGAAGTGAAGGCGAAGGTTAGGCTAGCCAAACGTAACGAAGAACTCCGGGTGGCAAGCCTCTGCAAGGCGAACCCTAAGGAATTCTTCAGTTATGTTAATAATAGAAAGCCCATTAGAAGAATGATAGGCCCGTTAAAGGGCCCCAACGGCGCGCTGCGGACCTCCGACGCAGACATCGCTAATGTGCTGAATGAGTACTTTGTGGGAGTGTTCACCAGGGAGGACACCCGCGTCATCCCCGAGCCAGGTGTCAGGCACGACGGTGCTCGCCTGTATAGGTTCGGTGTACCGTGACAGACGTTGCTGATAGAATAGACAAACTGAATGCGTTTAAGGTTCCTGAGCCAGACCAGTTCTTCCCCAGAGTCTTGCGGGAAGTGCGCGACCAGGTGGCTCCCGACGTGGCTACAGTCTTCAACAAATCGTTGGAGACGGGCCAGGTGCCTGGTGACTGGAGGGAAGCCAATGTGACCCCTATCTTTAAGAAGGGGGATCACGAAAGTCCATGGAACTATCGTCCCATTAGTCTCACTTCGGTTGTAGGTAAAGTATTAGAGGGGATAATAGCGGATAAGATCGTTGACCATTTGTATTCCTAAAGCTGCTTGGGGACTCCCAAAATGGGTTTAGACGGCATAGGTTGTGTCTCACCAACCTGCTCGAGTTTTTCCACGTCATGTGTGGAGTGAGTACGATAAGAGTAGGGCGATTGATATGCTTTATCTCGACTTTCAGAAGGCCTTTGATAAGGTACCTCACCGCCGGCTAATGGCCAAAGTGCGCGCGCTGGGTATCGGTGGAGAAGTGGGTAGCTGGATTGGAAACTGGCTGAAGAATAGGTGGCAGAGGGTTGTAATTAAAGGCGCTAGCTAGTGTTGGGCCTCGGTCACTAGCGGGGTTCCTCGTGGTTCCGTTTTGGGGACACTTGTTTATCATGTACATAAATGATATCGACGCTGGTATCTTCAGTAGGATCGCCAAATTCGCTGATGACACCAAGCTTGGGGCTAATGTTGGGACGCCCGAAGCAATTGAGGAACTGCGTGCAAACCTACGTAGGATAGGAGAGTGGTCCGAAAAATGGCAAATGTCGTTTAACTAGAGTAAATGCAAAGTGATGCACATTGGCTACGCCAATCCCAAGTCGGACTATTCCATGTTGGGGAGTAGTATCGAGGCGACTGATTTGGAAAAGGACTTGGGTGTGCTAATTAGCAGCGACCTTAAGTTTACCAAACAATGTGTAGAGGTGGAAAAGAAAGTCCAGAAGCTGTTGGGTTATATGAGAAGGCAATTTCGATTTCGGAACAAGGAGATTGTGCTCTCTGTACAATTCCCTGGTTCGGCCGCACCTGGAGTATGCTGTGCAGTTCTGGTCGTCCACCCTCCCCTCAGGAAAGATATTGAGAGGCTGGAGCGAGTGCAGGTGAGGGCCACAAAATTAGCCCTTCCGTTAGGTATATGGGCTACAATCGACGCTTACACGCCCTGAATTTGTTTTCGCTGGAAACTCGGAGGCTGCGCGGTCAACTCATCGAGGTTTTCAAGCTCTTACACGGGTTCAACGATGTCGATTTTAGAAGCATGTTTAGTTTAAATGATAACTCAACTCGCAACCATGGTTGGAAGTTGGATTTGAAACGGTTTAGCACTACTGTGTGTGGGAATTACTTTACGTATAAGATCTGTGACACGTGGAACAGGCTACCTTCAGAAGTTTCGAACAGTTCCTCTGTGGATCAGTTCAAGAAAAGTTTAGACCGAATCTTGCACACTATTTGAGGGTGGCAGAATTTTTCCCTGGCACCCTTTGCAGCGGAACAGCTGTATGGAGACGAACCATTTATTTTTCAACATCACCTGGCTCCAGCTCATGCTGCTCGGGCAACATCTGCGTGGTTCGATACTCATGAAATTGAAGTACTGTACTACCGTGGCCAGCTAATTCTCCCGATCTTAATCCGATAGAAAATCTGGAATATTTCTAAGCAGAAGGTCCAAAAGCGAGAAGAATGCAAGAGGCTTGTTGACTCGATGCCACGTCGATTGGAGGCCATAATCAAGGCTAAGTGTGGGCCAACTAAATACTAAGAAGTAGAGTTAAAAAGTCTTTGGTAAAGGTTTAATATATTGGCAGTACTCAATAAACGTAATGAATTTGTTCTATTTTTTGTAACACTGACAGATATTAAATAGTGAAAAGTAATGCATAGCGACATCCCAAAATATGAGAATAAGGCTTTTGCTATATTTTTTTTTTTTTCAAAACTGGCACAGAGAGGTGTCTTTTTATCATAATGATGGCACAGATACTCGATATTCCTCATAAAGGTGTATAACTTAAGGGTATTATCAAGGTCATGATCGCATTTGAGACAAGAAGGGTGATCCAACCAAGTGTAAGCACGTTTTACATTGCTGTACAACTACAGCCGTGGTCAAAAGTGTTAAAGTTTTAAGAATTTAGAACTTTCTTGTGTATTTAATGTTTAATGGGTCCTCCCTTGGCACCAATGATTCCACTGATGCTATTGGACATAGGCATAATAAGGTTTAAGCGCAATTTCAGGGTTATTTCCGGCTGCTAAACTGATTTTATAGGAGAACTAAGATCTTCGTGGGATCTTGATTTGTTTTCAGAAGTTTGCGCAGGTTCTCCTTAATTAGGTTGAAGCCAGGAGAGTTACCAAGCCGTTCCAAAATTGAAATATGGTTTTTCCTGAACCATTATTTTATAAGTTTAGCTGTGGCAAATTAGCTTATCCTGTTCGAACTAGGAATATTCGCCCTCCTGCATTATTCTCAGACTAGTATGCTCAAACAGACACGGAAATTTACAGTCGTATGTTTCAGGCAAAATCAGTTCCTCTGTGCCCTGGGCACCTTTTGGGTGATGTTTTCTGGTAGCAGTACAGTATCTGGGATGATATCATTGATTCGGTGGACGCCTGACGTACAGATGATTCTGACCAAACTGCATGATCTAGTTCTCGCTGCTGAACAAAACCTTGACTACGTTGTTCAGCGTCCAACAGCATATTTATTTAGAAAAAGGGGATGCTTCTTCTGCTGTTCATCCGGAAGTGTTTTTTCTTTTTCGCTGGCATTATTGCGACTAAATTACTCTCATTATGACGCCTCCTTCAAATGATTTTCCACTGAGTGAAGTAGGGAGCATCTGGGCACTGGTTATAAAGGGGTTGACCTTTGTCTTCCTTTTGATCGCAGTACCAGTGCGTCGAGTCAATTTTCGTGTCCTGTTGGATCTTAGATCGCAAATCCTCTTTTTAATATTGCATAAAATTCTGACTGAGATACTGAAGTCGAGAGGCTACCTGCCTTTCATAAGTACTTCCAGCTGGTTTCATTTCTCTGGAGAAATTTCCGGTTTTCTGCCCCTGTAAATTAGGAATTTATTAGGTAATGCACACGATTTAAAAGAACAGTTATTAATTTACGGCTTTTTCTTCGGCGAAACCAGCAAAAGTTGGTAAAGTTGTTGTTGTATAAATAGAAAATTGATTATTAATGCAAATTGTGATTACATTTGTCTAAACTATGATAAAGTTGAGAAAGAATTTGATGAGACGCTGATATTTTGAAATTAATAAATGAAAATAAATGAAAACCATAGAAAATATGAAAAACTGAGCTTTATATTGAATGAAATGTCTTAGCTATATATTTTAAATCATTATTTAAAAAATGCCAATCGAAATCATGGCTATATCTTTCCAATCAATCTATAGTCTTGACTCTTGGTTTTTATCACATTGAGGATAAAAATTATTCTTGCAATAAATTTTGCGTTGATATTTATTTTAGTATGTGCTTGAGTTGATGAGGCGAAGTTTATTTCATAGCGGTTGTCATTTTCTAACTTTAGAGTATACTGAAGGGAAAACTTTGATGCAAAAAGGATGTATTTCAGAAATTCGTGAGTGATTATAAACTTTTTGCCACGACTGTAAGTGCTTTCACCAAGTTCCGCAAGGAATTTAAATGGCATACTAATGTTCTCATATACTTCATTCTTGAGCATCTCCAGGAACAAACACGCGCACAAATACACTGAATAAACAAACAAAATATACATAAATACGCGCGCGCTCACACACACACACATATACTGTACACACACGAACAAGCACGAGCAAACGCAAAAAGTCCCAAAATGAAACGAATAAAGAGCTTAAAGATAAGAAAATGCGCCATCTTCGGTTTTTAAAATAATTTGCGCAGTAGCTTTGTACTGTATTTGTATAATCTTTCAAAATGCAAGAACTAGAATGCTAGATGAAAATTTAATAACTTTACTTAGGTTTTACGTCGTCGTTGTCGTAAATTTTCACTCAACAGATTGTTCGCCTCCATCTTCAGTGGGTTCACTGTTTCGTTCACAAAACGAAATTATTTTATGTGAGATGAAATAAATATAACTGAAAAATTGAAAATCAGTTAATGAAGTTTCGATTCCAATCGTTTCCAAAGAAAACATCAGGTTACAGTTGAATGTGTAAGACCGGCCGCACACAGGATCGTCTTGCGACTCACGACTGACGACTTGGGTCGTGACGACTCAAGTCGCGTATGATTTCACACTGACAAAATGGGAACCTCGCACAATGCAGCGACCGCGAGGCGATTCGCTGCAGTGTGCGGGGCTCCCAATGTGTCAAATCATTACAAATCATGTTACAGTAGGTTAGGTTAAATTAGTTTATGTTATAGGTCTCTTTAAGCTAGGTTAGATTTTGCGCTTTGAAATTCGAAGTAAATGATTTTTACATAAAAAATATCTAACCTAGCCTACGTAAACTAACCTAATGTAGCGTAACCAAACAGAACCTAAATTCAGTGTTATATTAAGTATATTTTGCACGGCCACACAGGATTAAACGATATTTTATCTGACCTACAGAACTGAACAATAACAAATACCCTAAGATCCACTTCATAGGTTAGCCCGACCTAGAAAAAATCAAGAAAGTTGGTAGAGGTATTTACTAAGTACAAGAATTTAAGGGTATAAGCGTTAATTCATGAATCGACTGGAATAAACTCATAAACAGTTTATAAGATTTATAAAATATAGTTACACTTTGCCATTATCAAAATTAGACTTTCTTCATTCTTTTTTTTTTAATTTAAATTTAGTTTTTATTCGGGAAATTAAAGATTTTAAACTGATTTCGATAAAATGATGTTGGCCATATTTCGAAAACTGCGAAAGGATGAAAAAAAAGCGTAGGTAACGGACCTTAGAGTTACAGAGACACCTCAGCGGACGACAAAGAAAATTAATGGGTGGTCCAACTGGTCCATTCTTAGAATATAAAGAATAATCGCTCCGAAGATAGCACAGAGGATGATGACCTACGTGGATTTTAATGATATATATTTCTTTATTTGTAAATTACAAAAACTCTGAGGATAACATAAGTAATATTTAATTTACTTTATTATTTATTATTATTACTATTATTATTATTATTATTGTGAAGATTTCTACTCTAAAATTAATAGTAAATTCAGCTCGTGAAGTCTTGATTCCGTTTCGTGTGTGAAGAAAGATATTGAATCGCGACTTTTAAAATGCGAATCACGACTACTTTTTCTCACTTCAATAATTTTTAATTACGGAAACGAATTGTAAAACTTTGCATATTTTTCTTGCATTTTGCACTTCTCGAAAATACGTTCGTTTTGCAAAAAAAATCCAAAAAAGTTCGTTTATAAATGGAGGGTCTCCCTCCATTTATAAACGAACTTTATTCAAACGTGTTTGTGGATGGAGAGTTTATTTTATATACTTATGGGTACGCAAGGAAGTCCAATCAATATACCACTCATTTTTAAATAAGGTTTTAGTGTTGCTGAGTTTGTAATTCATAGGAATATTAGGTTCGTTATGGACCAGGTATTTAAAAGAGGCCATCCTGGACCCTTCCTTTAGTTGGGGGTGATGTTCTAAATCCGGAGAGAGGTAGAGAGGCACTTAACCCATATAGTTGATCGCATTGTTAAGGATTTTTAAGAATTCTCTCTCTCTCTCTCTCTCTCTCTCTCTCTCTCTCTCTCTCTCGTAGTTATAAATGCCCAAGTAATTCCCACGTTACATTTGTGTATATTTTTAATCACTTTCGTTTGTTTTTCGTTGCGCTTTTGTTACCGTATGCAATCATTATACAAAGATTACTTTTTTTCGAATTTCACCCTGTAAGAATTTTAATTCAAAATCTCGAAATCAAGTAACTCCCAACTTTATGCTACCTCAGGCTTTTACACATACCCAGTGATTTGTTTTATGTTAGGTTAGGTTAACCTAACTCAGGGGTTCTTAACCATTTTAGGCTACGATCCAAATTCTGGTCTTGGGGCTAGCTCGGCGACCAATGTCTTCAAGCAGTTCACTCGTAATAGATAATAAAATAAATAATAATGGTAAAATGATTAGGGATAACATAAATAAATGATAAATGACAATTTAATGACCCAAGTTTGGGTCGCGACCCAGAGGTTAAGAACCCCTGACCTGACCTAACCTCAAAAAAGTATTTCGTACAAGAAAATTCGACTTATTTACAAAATCGGAGTTATGGGTAAAAAAGGTGGCTTACTATTGACGCTACTTGGGGATTTAGGCATATACTCTTGTGTATATATATATATATATATATATATATATATATATATGTTAAACACAGACCGTGCATGGAACAAGGAACTCTTCTGGGAAAATTAAATCCACTATAGTCCGAATAAGTAATGGGATCTCTTTGCGAGAGACCCGTTGCCCACGTCGGGCTAACATCATGAAAAAGAAAAACTATGGTATTTGTCATTTACCATTACTTATTCGGACTATAGTGGATTTAATTTTCCCAGAAGAGTTCCTTGTTCCATGCACGGTCTGTGTTTAACATATAATTTTCTCAGGGAACCATTCTGAGTTTGTGTATATACAGGGTGGGCGGAAAGTAGCTCCCTATTTTGGATTGGTAAAAAAATACGTATATTATCCATTTATTTCAGAAGAAATAATATGAAAAGGTAGGCATACATGGTAGGTTTTCTCTAAAATTCAATGTGGGCTCCAACTCTTTCCACCAGCTTCTGGAGCCGCCCAGGAATGGCGTCCACTGACTTTAGCAGGAACTCCGGCGGGATGGAGGACATGACTTCCCGAATTCGGTCCTCCAGTTCTTGCAATGTCCTCGGTTTGGTGCGGTAGACTTCTTCCTTTACCCACCCCCAAAGAAAGAAGTCGCACGGTGTCAAGTCGGGGCTCCTGGCTGGCCATTGATGTGGACCACGACGACCCATCCAACGCCCAGGGAAGTGGGCATCCAGCCACTCACGGACAACAAGAGCGAAGTGCGGAGGGGCGCCATCTTGCATAAATATCAGATCGTCGATGTTCTCCCATGTGCTGACAACCGGCCAGACCTCGTTTCGCAACATAGCAAGGTACCGCTCAGCATTCATGGTGTTGCGCAGAAGGAACGGGCCCACAACCTGATCTGAGGTCATACCACACCACACCGTTACACTGAACCGATTCTGCCGTTTTCAGCGGTAACCGTGCGACTTCTTTCTTTGGGGGTGGGTAAAGGAAGAAGTCTACCGCACCAAACCGAGGACATTGGAAGAACTGGAGGACCGAATTCGGGAAGTCATGTCCTCCATCCCGCCGGAGTTCCTGCTAAAGTCAGTGGACGCCATTCCTGGGCGGCTCCAGAAGCTGGTGGAAAGAGTTGGAGCCACATTGAATTTTAGAGAAAACCTACCATGTATGCCTACCTTTTCATATTATTTCTTCTGAAATAAATGGATAATATACATATTTTTTTACCAATCCAAAATAGGGAGCTACTTTCCGCCCACCCTGTATATATATATATAATAATAATAATGAATAGAAGGATAACAGAATATAAAACAACAAACAAAAACCAATAAAATGACGTCACAAGATGGTAACTTTCAAATTGTGTCAAAACTATTTTGACACTACATGAGCAGCCAAAATTAACGTAGAAAACGGATGAATAATTACTGGGCGAACTATTATTATTGAAACACCTGCTGCGTCTCGTAAATCATTTGTATCGTCCGGATTTGAGATCTGATTTGCTTTTAAATAAGAAATAACGATAATTTACAACTGAATAAGTGAACAGTTTCAGTTAGAAATTAGTAAATAAATTATGGGAAAAGCTTCTCTTTACTGGATGTAAACAATAATAATGATTTTTTTTTCCTTTTGTACATTTACACAATTCGTTTTAATGTTTAGAAACACACACACACACACACACACACCACACACACAAGCATCTTCACATATGTGGGGAACCGCCATTTTTAAATCCATACAGCTAAAAAATAACCAAGCCGAATTTAACCTAATCTTAGTGATGTAAGACTCGAGACCTTTTTTCCTAGTCTCGGTCTCCGTCGCTCAGGTCTCGGTCTCGGATTTTTGCTCGAGATCTTTGGAGATCACAAATTTATTTACTGTAATATCATAAAAATGTAACCAAGTAATAGAAGAACATAAGTAATTGAGGTCGCTGGTGGTGTACGGCATTTGTTTATGACACGTAAATTTAATTTGGCAATTCTGAGAGCCAGGGCTTCCAGCAACTCTTCCGTGCAACCCTGTCTCCTGTGATCGACGTCGTATGGTTACGGCTGAAATGTTACTGCCCTGTGACTGTGAGGAATTAAAGTCCTGCTGTAAACTACAACTTGAACTCCTTAGGCATATAAACTTCAAAGTTCTGGTCTTGAGATTTTGTCGTTTCTCTTGGCCTTCTTTTGCTTTGTTTGTCTTTAGTTGACTCTGTTTCAAGATGGCATTTGATAGTGCCCCATAACCCCTTTAATTAATTAATTAAAGAAATGTCCAGTTTTCAGCAATTTCTCTAATAGTATATCTTTCTTCTCGTAAATTCACGATCTTTATGCTAATATCTTCTGGTATCTACCGTACTGGAGCCATTGCATGTGAAAGAATCAGTTGAAAGAAATTTAAGGAAATTTTTTCAAATTAAAGAAATTTGGCCTAAATTTAGATCAAAGGAAATTTTGAGGGAATTTCTTCAGCCTAAGGAAACGTCCATAAATTTCAAGGAAAAATAAAATATTCTTTTTACTGACCAGTCTGGATGACAAAATAAGAAAAACTGACAAATTTTAAGAAAAAATTAGTCTGTCTGTCAAGGTATCACAAATTTTCTAAAGGTATTTCTACGGACTATTGGAGAGATTCAACAAATTTTCTCGACATCATGAGCATATCTTTTGACACCACCATTTCAAAAATTCTTGTTCGTCGGATGTCACAAGATCCAGGCCATGTATGTAGGATGTTAGATCCGAAATAGTTTGCACTAGTCGCTTGACTAACAATTAGCTTTTTTGTTTAGAATAGTACATTGTATTTAAATGTCTTTGCTTTGGACAGTTGGTTTAGATAACTTGGCTAAATGTCTTGGCTGGATGCTGTTTATCATGTATGGCTTCTGTTTGTTTGCGGCAATTTCTTATTTGTAATAGGTATTTCAATGAGGTGCATTGATGAGTTCCTATGGTCTTTTGCTGTTCATCTGTTTTAATGTCTGTGTTCCAGGGGTTATTTTGTTTGCATGCTGCCTGTGTGTATAGACTATGATTTCCAGTATGAAATGCCCAGGAGTGAGGAGATCATATAGAAAGAGCAGGCACATCTTCGGGAGTGAAAAAGAAATACAAACATAACTTTTGTAATGGCTGGCTTAGGCATCCTGACTTGAAGAAAAGGCTAGAAAAAATAAAATGGATGATGACAGCTTTCAGCCATACTGTAGTGTATGTAAATATAAACTATTTTGTGCCAAAACAGCAATCAAACAGCAATAAATTATGAGTAAATTTTGCAATTGTCACTTGATAACCTCTTTAGAATCCCTATTCCTGAATGTGAAATGCAGAGATAAGAAATTAGGCATTACATTATTGAATACATGTAAAAATTGCATATGGTCTCGGTCTCGGCCATGGTGGTCTCGACTATATTACTGATTTTAGTGTCGCCGAACCGAGAAGGGCGTGATAAGGGTTTCAGACGCAATTCAGGGCTCGAAGGTTGTTTTCTGTTGTCATTAAATAGCAAGGTACTCGCTAATCCAGCTTAACCTAACCTAACCAAACATTAGCTAACTTAACCTAGTGTAACCTAGTGTAACCTAACCTTATGAGGGTCAACATACTTTTCTATGCCGCTAAAAATGTTTCTAGTTTTTTAAATAAATTGTTAATGTTCCGAGGTGCCAAAAGTGTAACAAAAAAATTACTCCACTTCAATGGTGAATTATCATACACTCAACCTCACTTATGTCCAGTTGCCTGCGCGCGCGCGCGCACACACACACACACACACACACACACACAGGGTGGGAGAAAAGTCTTCAAGAATTTTATACATACAAATAATTTATTAATAAATAAATTCCAATGATATTGCAGTGTCTGCGATGGTTTTCAAAGCAACCATACAAGGCCAGGAGTGACCCTAGGATAGAACAGGAAGACCCTTGGCCCTAGCCCCAGTCAGCGCCATGTCAGTAAGGATGGCATACAGCAATGAAGAAAAAGTGCATCTTGTGTCGTGGGCTATCTCTTTTACTAATTTTAAAGAACGTTTACGTTTATTTCAAGAAATATATAATAAACCACCACCAAATGCAACCACTCTTCGATACTGAAAGCTCAACTTTTGGAAACAGGGAGCTTGGTAAAAAATCGTACAAGAAGCGGAAGGCTAGTAGCGGCAACAGGAGACAACAACAAAGAAAATGTCCTCGCCACTTTTCAAGTCGATCGAGGAACTTTAACGAGAAAAGTCGCAGAGAAATTGGGTATTTCCAAAATTTCAGTAGTAAAAATATTGAAATCACAGGGGTACCACGATTATAAACCCATTTACTCTCAGCTCATATACGACGATGATTCTGACTGATGACTGCAGTTTGCTGAAACAATGAGACAAAAATTCATCAGTGATCCACAGTTCCTTCGAAACATTAAATTGTCAGATGAATATGTCTTCAATTTAACGAGTAAAGGAAACAAACACAACGTTCACCACTGGCCAAAAAAATCCCAAAATACGATTGGGGAAACCCGTTAAAACGGCTACACTAACAGTTTGGGCGTGCGTTGGTTATTGAGGAATCGTTTCCTTTGACATATCGAGAGATACAATGCATGGAAAACGCTATTGTCAGGTATTAAGAGAGGAAGTTTTGCCATAGTTTACTAATGGCGTTGACAGGAATTGGCTTTATGAACATGATGGAGCACCCCCACATTACTCTGCAGCTGCCCGTGAGATTCTGGATACGAACATTGAAAGAAGATGGCTTGGGCGGCGAGATCCCATCGAGTGGCCAGCCAGATCACCTGATTTAACTCCATGTGATTTCTGGCTTTGATCTTATTTGCGTGACAAACTCTACACTCCTGGTTTCATCTATTCAAATGTAAATGCCCTTGGCCGCAGAATAGATGTAGAACTGAAAAGGATCCCACTCGATATGTTCAGAAGAACAATGAAGAGTTTCAGAGAGAGAATCCACAAATGTATCAAAGCGGATGGAGAACTCTTTGAAGATTAAATTACACCTTAAGAAAATATTTGTATGAATACAATATATATATATATATATATATATATATATATATATATATATATATATAAGGATCGGTACGATAGTAATGCCTTTTATTTTTCAGTTCGTAAATACAATAAGAGGCATTACTTTCGTACCGCCCCTCGTGTGTAATATATATATATATATATATATACGGCTAAAATTATGGATTTAATTTGAGTATCCTTCGAAGGATGCCGTCATTCAGTGTCCAGCCGAGTCCATTTCCTAGAAATTTTCCGGTCTTGTTGCAGCCAATCTTCAACTAATTATCCACTAATTAGTTATGTTAGCCTGTTTAAATTCCAACCTGATAAACAATAAGTTTATATATATATATATATATATATATATATATATATATATATATATGAAAATTATTTCACGAAAGTAACACGTGAAAAATATTTATGAATAAAACCACGAAGGAAAGGAAACACAAAATGGTGCTCAAGTGCTTTCGTCTAATGACATTCTCAGGAACACTGAGTGTTCCTGAGGATGTCATTAGACGAAAGCGCTTGAGCACCATTTTGTGTTTCCTTTCCTTCGTGGTTTTATTCATATATATATATATATATATATTACAGTTTTTTCCTTGTTTAGCTAAATATACATATATATACTAAATTAAATACAGGCCTGTATAAGGACGGTTTGCGATTGCGGATACGTGTGGGTTTTAGTCGAATTTGTGCAGATAAGCCTGAGGTAGTAGGAGTATGACTGTAAATTTGTGCTGCTTTAGGGAGGAAACACAAACTTGCGGTGCATCTTGCTCCTGAATAATCATGCATTAGGGCTGACAATAACGAGGTGTCTGCAATCCAAACAACGAAAATTGCAATAAATTGAATACGGATATGGATGTTCTTTGGACGAGACTAACACAGAATATTGTTGTTTTCAGTGGTGATGCGCCATGCACGGATACCTCTTCAGTACTTTGACCCCTATTTGCATAACAATGCTGCTGCAACCTGCTCGTATCCTGAAATGGGTGCATGCGCGGAATGATGCTCTGTGAAAATATTTTTAACCTTTCATATTTCGACTTAAACTAAGAATGCGTCAATGAATTTTATATATATTTATATATATATATATATATATATATATATATATAGAGAGAGAGAGAGAGAGAGAGAGAGAGAGAGAGAGAGAGAGAGAGAGAGAGAGAGAGAGAGAGAGAGAGAGAGAGAGAGAGAGAGAGAGAGAGAGAGAGACTCATAAGTATTCGTATAGAGAAATATTTCAGTTATATTCGTCTTTATCTTTTGTATCATGCATAGCATAGTTAGAAAATGTTTACCGTTCGTTTGGAAAAATTTAACAAAGAAATAAATTAGTTTATCTCCAACATATAATGTAAAACATCAAAGTATTTAAGGAAAATAAAAAAAAGTTCTTCTAAAGAAAATTGTTGCAATTCATTCAGATTCGAAGAGTTTCCATTACACACACATTTTTTCAAATCTAATCATAAATTCCAGGCATTAAGTTGAAATCTGGGCTTTGAGTGGGACACTCGGGAAGCTTGAAATTCTTTTCTTGAAGTCATTTCATAGTGCTCTTACTTTTGTTTTGTATCATTATCTTGTTGCGGTACCCAATTGCGACCCATTCGCGACTCCCGAACTGAAGGCAATACATTTTCTTCCAAACTTCACTGATATTTCTTCGAATTCAAGATTCCATCGATGACAACGAGCTTTCCTGGACCAGAAGCACTAAAGCCTCCCAAAAGAAGCAAACTACCAGCACCATGTTTAACTGTAGGAAGGATGTTTTTTACCTCGAATGCCGTATCTGATTTTCGCGAAACGTTTCGTTGCCCGTTGTTCCCGAATAATTCAATTGTGGTCTCCTCTGTCCAGAGAACTTTCTTCCAGAATGCAATCCCATTATTTTGATTATCCTTGACGTACTTTAAATAATCGTCTTTGTGCGCTTTTCGTGGCAGAAGTTTACTTGGTGCAACTCTTCCATACAGACCATTCTTTCTCAATGTACGACGTACAATAGAGGGATGGACATCGATCTTAGATAGTCTTTATGTTTGGCAGGTATCACCCGCAGTCACTCGTGGATTCGCAGCAGCCATTCTTTCAATCTGTCTAGCTGTACGTTCTGAAATCTTGCAAGGTCGTCCACACCTTAGTAGAGTTTTAATTGTTCCAAAGTCTTTCCATTTCTTTGTAACTGCAGCAACCGTCGTAAACAGAATTCGAAGTTGTTCTCCTCTCTTCCTATAACTTTTTTAGACTCGTTTGCAGCAATAACTTACCACGACAACCTATTGCTTACTAATGGCTTATACACGCATCCGTCTTCTATGAAGATTCACAGAGAAAATTCTAAAATTCAGAATTGTCAACAGCTTCTAAATTATAAACAGCGAACTATTGATAAAAATTTTAAATCTTTTAAGCCTGAGGTGGATACACGAAGTATTGAATAATTTTGTAAATAAATGTACAAAATCTTTTGCATTTTAACTTTTTTTTTTATTTCCCCCAAATTCTTTGATGTTTCACATCATATGATGGAATTAAATTAATTTTTTATTTGTTAAATTTTGCCAAACGAACAGTAAACTTTTCTTAACTATCTTATGCATGGTACAAAAAATAAGGATGAATACAAACGAAATATTTCTCTGTGTGAATACTAACGAGCGCCACTGTGTGTGTGTGTGTGTGTGTGTGTGTGTGTGTAGAGAGAGAGAGAGAGAGAGAGGAAAGATTTTGTCTTATATAAACAAATAAACCTTTTACCGCATTTTTATTTTATAAATAAATACTTAATTGGGATTTGCCTGGTGCATGCTTCAAGGCATTCATTCCCCCCGCATTATATCTATCCCACTCCCTCACCACCCGATATCCCCAAACCGCTTTCCTGCTTGGTCCCAGATACCCAGCGAGACACAGAGGGGACGAACAGTGCGTGGATGCTTTTGTATAGCGGAAGAATGGCAACTTTTTTTTTCGTGTGGTTCTCTGTTGTGGCGCTATTTAGCCACTGAGAAACGAACTCTGGCCAAAAAAAATTAAACTATTTCGATAGATGTTTTTGTGTGAATTGTTATATACAAGACATTCTCCCCTCTTTTATTTTTTTATGGGTCGGGGAGGGGGAATGTATATAAGAAAGTTGCTGACGTGTTTAACAAATCGTGTCTTTCGCGAGGGAGGAAAATTTTTCATAAAGAGGAAAAATCTTGTTTGTAAGAAAATTTTATTCACTAAAAATTTTATTCCTTCCTTATTAATAACAAATAGGGAGGTCTGTTATATATATATATATATATATATATATATATATATATGAGGTGCATAAAAATTCAGAAAAACAGATCTTCCCTTCTCGGGAGAGTTTAGGGTCGTTGAAGTTTGTAAATTAAAAGCGTCTTCATTATCTTCAGTTCGAGATTAGACCTAGAGTTCGTAAGCACGATAAAAAAGAACGTGAAATTGGGTGGCTGTGTGTGTGTGTGTGTGTGTGTGTGTGTGTGTGTTGAACATAAGAGTGAGATGGATCAGCTAATGGATGCTACACAGATGCTGAAATTCTTAGTTTTTGAACGTTTTGTTTTACCAATATAAGAGCCTGTACGATAAGCACACATATAAATCATCCATTGTGAATGTTTTAATGCACACAATAGTTTCGCTCAAAAGCCACAATGGAAAGAATTTTTTTTCTTTCGTGTATGGTGTAGTAGTAAGAGACGTGTTCGGGACGTGGCCCAGCGACGCAGGAACAAAACCACCTCTGTGGTGTAAATTTTAGTTTAGTTTCCTTCTCAAGATCAAACTACGATTATTTAATTCTCTCTCTCTCTCTCTCTCTCTTCTTCTCTCCTCTCTCCTCTCTCTCTCTCTCTCCTCTCTCTCTCTCTCTCTC